>APFE031661529.1:133221-160018 GCA_000404065.3 Pinus taeda
CCTCTGGGGAAACCACTTACCACCCATCCCCCTTCGCTGACATCACGCCCTCGTCAGCGTGACGTCACCTCGCCTTTTCTGCCACCGCATCTCCACATTACCTCCAACTCGTCTGTCCACCCGTCTGCCTTGCCACCGTGTCACCGCCACTTGGCCACCCACGTCAGCTGCCACATCACGCTGCCGTACCTGGACCCATGATGACTTCATCACCAAAAAGGCGCCAAAGGGCCAAGAATGCATAAAAAGATGGGAAATGACCATTGTTGGTCATTTTCATTCGTCGTTTCTGGAGCACTCTGCATGCAAAAAACGTCGTTCACGGCCGAAGTCAAGAATTCACCCACCAAAGTTGTTGCTGCCCTCATTGTCAACCCAAATACCTGCAATTGATCCAGCTTGACGCCTCCTGCACCATAAAAACCAGATATTTTCCGCAGGTGACCTTCTTTACCCGCATTTCTCCTATTGTTCTCCTAAATTTCTATAAAGAAACTCTGCAAAAGATCTTCACTGATAAATTGTCCACTAAAAACACCCAAAGACCTGATAAAACCCCTGCACCACAAGGCTCTGCAAGAAACCCGTGCCCTTCTGCGATTTCACCATAAAAACGAATTGGAAAAGCCGAGCCACTGGCTAGAATCCCGCACAACTGCTCCCTCATCCCTGATATCAGAAATTCTCTTGAAAAACCAGCTAATTAGCTCAAACACACTCTGGTTGTTCCAACAGAGTGCCCCAAAGTCTATGAAAACCTGTAAGAGTTTCCTCATACTCTCAAGCTGCTCATTGCCAAACACAATTTAGTAGGCATTCCTCAGCCTTTGCACCAATCCTAAACTCAGGTAAACATCCAGTTGAAATCAAATATGGCCACCCCATCTGCACTGGATGTAGCTCCTATTAATCCACCCAATAAAGAACTTGAAGCTATGTCACTGGTAGACAGTGATTTCCTCATTGCAGATTTTGTGGTAGAGAGGAAACACTTACAGACCTTCTTCCAGCTGAGGAACAATCACTTGGATAACAGTGACATGTATGGCATCTGGGAATCCAATCTGCCCACTTACTTCCTGCCATCTGTAAATGTCTTCCTTGAAGTCATTCACCTCTATGTAGAAAACTATGACCAGAAGCTCAGAGTTGTAAAGTCTCCATCTGGGAGCATCCTCTTCTACATAACACCAGACTCCATAAACCAGATGCTCAATTACAAACAAACCCAGCTGCTATACCCATTTTCCATTAAGTACTTGCTGGATGAGGGCTCCAAGCTCTCTAGCACAAACATTGCTGCAGTGGCCGAAAATTTCATGAAGGCAAACTACCAACCTTCTGGGCCACCTCCTTTTTCATATACAAATTTCAATGACGTAGGCAAGCTACTGGTGGACATGATAACCTCTGTGCTGGGATTCACCACAAATGAGCATGTTGATGAAACTGTGTTGGTCATGTTATCTGCATATAGCCTTGAGAAGCCCCCTGCTGTAAAATACAATTATGCCAAGTATATTGCGAACAAGATACATGATCAACTGTCAAGGCTGAAAAGGGAAGCAATATTTAAATATTCATCATACATCTATCACCTGTTCATGTATTATGAGACAGATTGCTTCTAGAGCCCTATCAAGAAGCTAGAGTCACCGGGTGAGAGGAGATATATCATCTTCTGGTCTTCAGTCTTCCACCAAGTCCAGAATTCTCCCTATTCATACTGTGAATTTATTGACCAATTTGTTTATCAAGTCACATGCCTCTTAAAGAGGACTCCTCCTGCCAGATTGTCCAAAGATATGCAGAAAATCTTACAGTTGTCTAGTAACTACAAAATAGGTGATTGGTATTTATACCAAAATCACATAGTTATAAGAATCTATGGTTCTGAGCTTTGTCCCTACAGGCTCCCAAGGTATGTGCCTATGAGGTTGTTTGCCTTGGAATACTATAGGAAACTCATCAATTCTGACCTCACACACTTCCACAGTGCCAAGAAGAAAGACAATCTAAAGTTCAGAGACAACCTAGGCCTATTCATAATGAATAAGAAACATGGTTGGCAAGAAGCTGATCAAATATTGGGGCAACAGCTCAAACTTAAAAGAAGCTTCTGGTGGATCCCTTATGACCCTAAAGGCTTTATCAGTGCTAGGAGAGTCAAGTATAGGCTACTAGCCTATAAACATTGCCCATATCCACAAATAGAACACTTTGCCAACCAAGATGAATGGGTACCTAAATCAATAGTAGAAGAATTTACTCAGGAAGAGAAAATGGAGCAAACTGTGAAAGATTTAGAGAAAACTCTTGACTTGGATTCTTGTCAACAGGTCTTGTTCAAGCAACCAGTCGAAGTAGGAGAAGGCACATCCACTGCTCCAGCTGCACAGACTACCCAGCAAGCATCTACAACCACCACTACAGCAAAAGGCAAAGAAATAATGGATGAACAGCAAGAGACAGAGGCAGGCTAGCCCAACACCTCAAAGGATCAAACTCAAGGGCAAGCCCCTTCACAGCAAACTGGACCACCCCAAATCCCAGTTTTGCAAACACCTCTCAATGAAGAGAGAGGAAAGAAATGAGATAGAGAGGAGGTCACACCTCCAAGTGGGTCAACATAGCAACCAGAGGCCAAGAGGCCAAGAATTGACCCTGAAACAGAGGAAGAAGATATCAGTGAGGAAAGGGCAGAAAGCGAAGACAAAGAAAGACAATCCAGCCAGCAGACTGCCACTAGCTCATTTCAGCTGGAACAGGCCATGCATCAAGGCACAGAGGTATCCTCCTCAAGGCAGCAGGGCAAACAACCAGCTGGAATCAAAGGATCATTTAAGGAGATCAAGGCCCAAAATGAACTCTTCAGAGTTGAACTATATGATCAATTTTTTAAGACAACACCCTCCAAGCAGCAGAGATTGATGGCAGCATACGACCTCAAGGAAGATAAGATGATTTTCACTCATCTTAAGCCTAAAGTGCCAAAACCCAGATCATCTGCAGACTACACCAAAACAAGTCTAGAAGTCCTCTCCAAGGACATACACCCCATGGATCAAATAGAGCTACAGAAACAGACAGGGGAAATGGTATATGCCACACTTATAGACAGGGCTATGTTGGCCCATCAGTTAAAAGAATCAATAAAGAACACAAATACACAGCTTGATTTGGAAAGGTTTTCTTCCTCTGCTAAGGACAACAGAATAAAGACTTTGGAAGACATAATCATTGATTTGGGACATGATCCAAAAGATCCAAAGGGTGTTAGGGCCCTTATGAAGAAAAAAGAGGATGACATTGCTGCACTGAGAAAGCAAGCAAAATTGCCTCCAATCATTCACCCTCAAACAACGAAACTTGCAGAAGAAAAGAAAGTGGATGATGCAATGGATCTGCTTCTGATGATGAATCAGAGAATATTGCAAATGGGAGAAGAATTAGAGAAGGCATTGCAGGACAAGCAAGGGGATTCAACCTCCTAGCCCCCTCAAACATCTACATCTCTTGGACCTGCCCCTCCTACACGAGCAGCAGCAGCCCCTCCTGCCATTCCAGCACCAACCACATCTACATCAGCAACAGGGGCAACAACAGAAGCAACAACAGCAGCAGAATCCAGCATGAGTATGTAGGACTTGATGAAGGCTGTCAAGGAGCTTGAAACTCAAGTGACAGAAATAAATGAAGCCAAGGATAGACTGGCCAAGCTAGAGGCCAGCTATGACAAGTCCTAGATGACAGTAGCAGAAAAGTAAAGAGAAATAAAGGCCTTGGAGGCCAAAGTAAAAAATTTGGAAAAGGAATTGCTTCTAGGCAAGACCTTAACAGAAATCAAGAAGATTATTTGGGCCAAAATTGGCCAAACAATACATGACCATTGGAGGTCAATCCAGGAAATACATGAGCAGGTTGAACTAATAGGCATGGCTCATGTTGAAATACAAAGATCCAGAATAACACTACGACTCATGCGTGAACAAGCCAATAAAATGATACATTTCCTCAATAACCACACTAGGGAGGAATTGGCAGGTCTAGAGATAAACAACAGAACAGACACCATCCTGACAGCTAAGACAGTGCTAACTTTGAGAAACTTCACTCAAACTCTAGAAAGAAAATGTCAGGAAATGAAGGCAGAAATTGATGAATTCAGGGCAAAAATGACAGTGTTACAGGAGAAAGGACTGCCAAGCCTAGTGACTGGCACAAGACAGCTGCTGTCATATAATCAGTATATCACAAGGATCAACAATTATGTTGAAAATCAAATAACAACATCCAACAGCTCCACAGAAGAAGCAGGGCCTCCCTCTAGGCAGTCTCTGTATGATAACTTAGAAAATCTATTTTTTATTGAGCATGAGATAAATCATCTGTTTGAGGTGCCTCCAAACTTTTATAGATACACAGAAGCAGATGAAACACTGGTAAGAATAAGGAGACATCAGCTCCCTCAAGCTGATTGGTGGAAAGCAATGCTGGAAATTCTGCCTAGGTGATGCCACTAAATTATTCTTTTTTGTGAAAAATCAGATCTGAATCACAGTACAGGTCAGCAGACAGATCAACACGCAGGTATCACAGGAAGCACCCGTACAGTGACCCACCAAAGCACTCAGGGAGCAAGATCAACCAACGCAGAATTAAAAGCACAGCTACAACCAACTTTCTTGAGCCGAAAAGTCAAAAGTTGTCTGACAGAAAGATAGTTGCCATCTCAACATTAAATGCTGTAGTTATTTCCTTCATTTGCTTTTTTTAAGAGAGTTGGTGGTGCAATTTATTGCACAATAACTCACTATTGAGATATTTTGTATCCCATTTTGTATATATATCCCCTCAAAGAACATATTGAGGGTCGGTTGTAGTGAAACTATTTCTGAAGAGCTCTATTGTATACTTGAGACATTTTGATAATACAAATTGTTGGTCGAGTTCCTGGCTCCTATGTTGTCTGAAGGTTGGAATGAATGGCTCTGTTGTGCTACAAAATTCCTGTGTCATTTGCTGGAACAATAAGTTATTCTGAACTGTGTATGTGTTTCTCTGTGTATGCCATAATTCATATATTTTCATAATCATAGTAAATAGAGGAAAAGAATAGCTTAGGATTTGTTTGAACACACCCTATGCTCAATCTCTATTTCTAAATATGTTTTCTTCTGGATTAGCCATGGATATGAATTCTTAATTGCTCATGTCTAAACTAATTCTATCATTGTGAATATTTTTTAAGAATTCTTAACTACTCTTAAGCAATACTTTCGTTTCTCCTTTGTTAGCATGGTGAAAGATTCTTAATTTCCTTTCACTCACTAATTCCATAACTTCATTTCATAATCTAAGAAATTGTTCCACAGATGCCTATCTAGCTCTGCAACAAGACTCTTCCTTCAAAAACCTACTTCAGCAGCACACTACCTGAACTCCATTGCCCAATAGACCAACTGTTCTCTAATGTATACCTCAGCTCTGTTTGAATTCACCAACCCACCAAACTCAAACAAAACAGCACACCATAACTAGCATAAAACCATCCACCAACAAAGCTAAATTATAAAGACGGAGCCCTCTCTGGTTACAGGTAGGCTAGGACCTGTGGCTAAAATATTGGTCAATGGTTACCTCGGCCGTATTCGCTTTAGGAAGCAGGGAACAACCTGAGTGTTAACAGTAGGTCAAACATGCATTATGATTTCATGGTATGTGATTTATGTCGTCAAGGTCATATTGGTATGTTATGATGCTAATGTGCTTGCTGAGATGGAGCAGGAGATGTAGATCATCATAATGAGGTTGCAACATTGGACTTTGGGCTGAAAGCAGATCATCATATAGGTATTGTATTTTTGGCATGCAGGTATGTAAGTCAAGGACTGTTATATGCATTAGGTTTATATACATTAGGTTTATGTACATGTATTTTGATGTTATGCTTACATTCATGATAGATATTAGTTGATTAGTGTAGTTATATGCACGCGTTAGATAGTCAAGAATGATAACATGTAGTTGTATGCATTGCTATTTTCATTTTATATTAGATAACATGATGATTATGTTATATGTTATTGAGGAAGTATCTTATAGGTTAACTTGTTGTGTTAAATGATAGTTATCTTGACTATTAGGTTATATGTTGTAAATGAGCATGATATATAGCTTATGGTTATTATATGCTAGTAACATGATGGTTAAGGTTATTTCATTATGACCTTGACATCATATGTATCATGCTAAATTGCATTGGCCAATGCAAATGGTTAGGTTTGCGACATTTAGGTATGAGCCAACATAATTCTGATATGGCATTGTACTAGTCTAGATTGACTTTGCATATGTGTGTATGATAATTTTTTATGAGTTATGATTTAAGCATGTTAGCTAGTGACTATTTTGATATCATGATATTATTTATGTTTTGGTTAGTATATTGTGAAGATATATCATGCTAATACAAATTTATTATGCATACAAGGTTTTCTCCCCTGAGATACATTATGGTACAAGTTTTCTTATTTCATATATGTCATGCTTGACTATTTGATTAGGTCATCTAGTTAGTTTAGATAACCTGGTAAGTTTGCATGTTAGTTGAATGTTTGATGAATTGCACAATATGAGTATGATTCTATAGGATTGCATGAAGAAATGATATTGTTCTAATTTCATTATACTAACACATAGATGTTGAGAGAGTTGATATGTTCTTGAGTGTAGTAGGTGACAATTGTAGCATTATTTCTAATGACTAGGAGTTGACTATGGATTATGAAATGATTGTTAGTCTTAATAAATATTGATTTCAAATTGATAAATATGATTGTCTTGGTATTTTGGAACATGTGATTGACATGTGTGAGAAGTTGCAAGAAACATGGGTGGTATTAGAATGACGAGGTAATAGCTTATGGGTTTATATCACTAACAGTCGGGTTATGTGATAGTGCATAGTAACACTCAATTGCGGAAAAGAAAAGGTCGAAGAAAGGAATTGGGCAAGAATTTGTTTGGATATGTTTGGAAACCCTAATTCTAAATGAATGAGTGCTTTCCCTACAAGAAGTATTCTTAACCTGGATTTTTTCTGACATTATATGGATATGTCCTATGTTCATAGACATGTATTTGACAAGTATATCAACTAGTCTCTAGTTACAGGTGGATATGTCAAGGGAATTGCAGTCCCTTAAGATATGGTACAAATGTGTTCAACTACAAGGCAACATGCTTAGCATAACAAGATAAGGTAACTAATGTATCGTTATGTTTATTTATAAATTGATAATTATGTTTTTATGGTTGAATGATGTTGGGAGTATCATTGCAAAAGAGACTACCATGAAATCTTGGCGAAGGCTCAGGTTGGGCTTTCCTTTGGAAGCACTAAGAACCTTGGGGATTGGGTCGTGGCATTCGTTTCTAGTCTTTTGATTTTTGTTTTTTTTATTGTTGTGCTTGATTTACAATTTTGAGTTCATTTGGTGCATAGTTATGGCACTTTGTTCTAGTGTCGTGTTGTTATTGATTTTCATGGTCTTGCTTCTTGTATGTTTCTTGGTATTTCCTTTTATGTTTTGAGTCTTGTGAATTGGTTTGGAAAGGAGGAAATTTAGTGGAGCTCAGAGAGATTCATGTGGTAACCAATAGGTAGGGTAAGACTAAGATGAAGCTATGTGCATGAGTAAGCATAGTGGAAGGTAGTAGTACAAACATGTGAAAGGTAAATAGAAAAGGTAAATTAAATGGATCTAGCATGTCAGATGCCTTGGCTATGCTAGGAACAATTGTTCTCAATGTTGTATATGTTGTAAACTAATAAAGGAAGTTTTCTTAACCTAGGCCGTATGCTATCTAGTAATTATGTCATGATCATGAGTATGATGATGTTTATATATGCATTTATGTATGTATATATGTCATTTCATGACAGGATCATGATTTCTTATGCAAGTGAATGGAATAAAGACGTTCTTGGCCTTGTGAGGAATCAAGTGGGAAGAGTAGTCATGACAATTATACGAGTTCGGTATCATGTGGATATGAATTTATATTGTATAATTTTATTATTACTGTGTTTATTACACGCAATGTGGAAGGATATATTAGTGAAATGAAAGCAATGTGCTTTGCGACATGCTAGGAAAAGCATATATAAGACACTGGGAGCAAGGCTTCTTAGTAGAGACAGTGTGCTTTTGGATGTGAAGTACTATTATTGTGCATATGTTGTATATGTAGTACATGTTGCATCTATGATGTTTTGTGCATGCAATGATGTGTATACATAGTGTGTGTACATGTTGTTTATGCAATGTTATGTACAAGATGGTATACATAGTGTTGTGTGAATATTTCATATGTAATGTTGCATATACATGATGTTATGCACATGAAGGATATGTAGTGTTGTGTGCATATGGTGTTGTGCACACATTGGATATGCAGTGCCATGTATGGATGATGCTATGTACATGTTGTATATGTAGTGTTATGTACAAATGGTTTTCTATGCATGTTGTACTTGGTGTTATGTACATATGGTGTTGTGTGCATGATTGTACAAGTGGCATTGTGAGCATGTGGTGTCATGTACATGTTGTGCATGTGGTGTAGTGTAAATGTTCTGCATGAGATGCTATGTACATGTGGTGTCATGCACATCTCGTGCATGTGATTTTCTGTACATTTGGTATCGTGTACATGTTGTACAGTAGTGCAATGTACATGTGGCATTGTGTACATGTTCTGCAGGTGGTGTCACGTAAATTTTATGTTATGCACACGTTGTGCAGGTGGTTGCAATGTACAGGTGGTGCTATGTACATGTGGTACATATGGTAGTGGTGTAGATGCATGTATTGAACGGTGTTGTATCGCATGTGTAGTTGTATGTGTGTGATGCACACTATGTGTATGTGCACATGGTTGAGCAGAAGGCACTGGGTGTTTGTCTATTGTGGCAACCAATCCTAAGGATTGATGAAAGGATAAGTATCATCATTATATTTATGTTTTATTATGCATGTGACTTATGACTATGGTATACGATGATTATATGTGATCTATGATTCTGGTTTATGATGGTTACAGGTGATTTATGATGTTGATCTATGATGGTTATGTTTTGAGCTAACTAGATGTGATATGTTTATAGAAGATGTTCTGATCAAATAGATAGTGTGACTTGTTTTGATAGGAAGTGGACATAATTGCAAGTGTACCTTATTGACAAGCTACCAATGAGGTATGCTTTGAGTTTATTTCAATTTATTTGAATCTACTGGAAATTATGTGCTCTGAATAGGAATGCATGCACATGCCCAGTTGGGTGGTTGAAATAAAATACAAGAATTGGTAGCAACAAATAAAGAAATTGGAACATGTAGTAATATGTTGGTTAAACACATCAAGAGAATGATCATTGTGGGGTATTGGTTGCCAATAGTGTTCATTGATTGTCATGAGCATGATATGACAGCTATGATGGTTTTGAGGCGGGTATATGCCATGGTTTTGTATCTTCCAATGTGAGGAAGTCTTACCAAGGGATGACTCACTCGGGCTAGGTGATTTTGGGGAACTTGGAAGGTGAGTGACTGCATGAAAGTGGGTGATCATATTTCTCAAGGGACTATGTAGCAGAGAAGCGAATGTCGCAGATATATTGGTTTGGTCATTAGCATTTCTAGATGGAATCAGATGCACATTGGGCATGCGCCCTAGAACAATGATTCGGTAACTATTTTCTGAGAGGACAAGTAGCATAGGATTATAGCGTTGGACATTGGATGCAATTCAAATGTGGTAGTGGATTTTGGATTGATTGGGAAGGAGGTGAATCTTAGTATTACTTGGAGGGTGGAGGCATGAGCCTCTGGATTCCCTTGTTGATTGATACGGGCATCATATCCCTTATATGTTGGTTTAGAAAATGTGTGTATGTGTATATGTGGTTATTGTAATTACTATAAGAAGTTGTGCTATAAAGTTCCAATATGCGGTATGGTTATTATATTGTCATGGTCTTATGATGTTTTTCTTTTAAGTAGGTCATTCATTGCAAATCATACAATAAGCTAAGACATAAAGCTACATGGGAAGTATGTTTTCTTTTCAACAGTTTTGTTGAGGTCTTCGTGTGGTTAACACCAAGGATGGTATTACCCCAAAGGGGAGGGTTCTATAACAGCCTTGGTGAAAATTTTATGTAATAAAGTAAATAAAGGAAAAATAGGACCAAGGTTAAGGGGCACGTATTTCAAGTTGAATGTTTGGCAGATATATCCTAGTGGGCATCACTAGATGTGTATTTTGGTTCTGGAAATTGGTAAAGTCTAAGACAAAGGAATTAAAAGCTAAAAAGTAATTTTTGGCACATTTATTTATGAAAATAAAGGAAATTAGGAGAAAAATAGGGTGAAAGGTAATAGGATGCATGTGAGGAGGAAATTGAAGGAAAATAATGGAAAATGTGAAAAATATAGGCCTCATTCATAAAACGTCTTATGAGGATCAATTGGCAAGCTCTTGGCTCAAGCTCAATTAGTGTAACCTTTTGTTAGTTCATGTTTTGATCTCTCTAATTATTTTCTCTCTCACACACACACTCTTAGCCACTTAAAATTTTCTTGGAGCACTCTAGTTTGGAGAAGAGGAAAGGGAAAGAAAGGAAAGGAAAGGAAAAGAAAGTAAGGGTCAATGAAAGGAAAGAAGCACTGAAGAAGCTTCAGCATGAACACTCGCATGTGGCCTTTTGCATGTGTGATTTCCTAGCTGGTTTGGACATGCATGGCTTTGCATGTTGGTGTATGGATCTCTTGTTGTTCGTGGCATGGTTTTTCTAGGTTATGACAATGGATTTTAGCCCAGCCTAGCCTTTTTCCGAATGTCATGGTATGTTGGGATCTTACTTCAATTTTTGAGATTTGGAATTACCATATGGATTTCAGAATCCGAAGCGGAGGTGGTCTCAAGGTTCATTCCCAAAGGCCTAGGAATCCCTTGACCAATTTTGGTGGGATACATGGTAAAGCCTAAGGGATAAGTCTCAACTTAGATCCTAGTGATCTGGGTTTGGATTTCGGTAAAGCCTGAGAGACAAGAAGACATAAAATTTCTCAAGCATGGTAATGGATTCTGAATGACATTCCAAGTTCTATTTGGTTGAGATTGAAGCACTGGTTTTGGTTTGATCATGGTTTGATGAGGGTGGAGGTGGTTTAACCTATTAATTCCCTTGGTTATCCTTGGATTGCGTGTTCTATGAGATCCCACATTCATGCTTGGAATTTGGCACGGGGGTGACTAGCAGAAAGAAGGATTTGGTTCAGCCATGTATATGGTTGGGTGGTATGTGCAAGTCCCAAACCTGGATGGGTTTTCTTATGAATAATAAAAGTTAATTTCTCTTAATTTTTCACTCATTTATACATGGATTTAATGGTTGTCATATCTCTAATTTTTACATCGTTGTGAGCTAGTTATAAGCATGGTTAAATGACTGGATCATGTCATGGTTATTTAATATATTTACTTCTAATTATTAAATGGATGGATGCAATACCTAATTGATGATGTAGTAATTCAATGGAGAAACAAGTGATCCTTTTGGTTATGTTTCATAAGTTGTTTAAGTCATTTATGCTATGTCTTGTATCCTAGACTTGTAGGTTGCATTGATCCCAAGTGTTTGACAAAATGTTAGTCCTCGTCGGGGATGCTCAGGCCTATTTCTAAGGGTGTTTTTTTATTAATCAACATTCTAATCATTTTTTTAATGAATTTTGGAAGTTACAACAAGTTTTGGGCAAAGGCAAGGATTCTGGGCTAGAAAAGTGGTTTAAATCCGACGTCGCTCGCACTGAAAAGGTAATTCTGGTCCATATTCACTTGCATGCATGCCTATGAGAGAGACTTTGGTTTTCTGGTCGCTCCCTTAGCCATAGCATGAGAGTGAATATGGCCTTGGTGTTGTAGAATAACAGTGGGACCTAGGTACATGTTGTTTGACTGGATGACATGTCTCCTAACGGTTATTTTGATGATGTTGGATGATTTCATGTGATGTTCCATCAATTCCACTTCCTTAAGGTGACATAGGAGGTTGAATCTAATCATAGTAGCATCTGTCCTCATGTTTACCCTAGTTGGAATGGTTATTTTGGGTAGAGTTAGGAGGGGGTGTTATGAAAATACATGCACCTACACTAATACCATGTGTATTACATGTACACAGTATCACCTATAAACTACAACCACGTGCACATTGTGTGCGCATCTGTTAGGTCACTATAATACTAGTGATTCCCCCATTACTATTGTCATTGTATCCCTTATTATTATTTTTGTGCCCATATTGTCTCCATATTTCTATTATTGGGCACCATAGAAGCCCACTATTGTAATTGTTATGCCCTTATACTATTATTGTTATATTGCCTTTGATTATATTGTGACCCCTTAGACTCTTACATATAGAAAGGAGGTTTTTTCATTTGTATCATCCATGAATTGTTCATTTGTGTAATGTAAACAATGTTTCCCCCTCGAAGAGGCTGATTTTGAAGTTCTTGATCTATCTTTTCTATCTTTTTGTGAGATATTTGCTTAATATTTGCTATCAGAGCTTTGGATTCTAGCATTTTGCTGCTCCAAATAGGTCATTGTGGCATTTTTGCTATAAATTTGTTTCTACAAAAGTTTCAAAAGCTAACTAAAAATACATCTAAGCCAAAATTGTTCTAAACCTCGGGTCAGAATTCCAGATCTTGTCTCGCTATAATTTTAGATATATGGTATGAGGAAGTTAGCATTTTTGCAAACACCCAAATTACATTCCAAACAGATGACCTTGGGAAAATAGTCATAAATTTCTCTCTAAGCATCAGATTGGAATTTCATAAGAAGTTCCAGAAAGAGGACAGACTTTAGTTGTCTGCGTATCGTTTTTATATCCGAAGGTCAAAACAATGACACACGGAACGTCGTACAGGTTTGCTCTACTGAAAAATCATATAATCAGGTCATATTGGGAGATTGGGCATAATTATTTCTTGGAGAACCCAATTTTGATTAGGCTGGTGGAATTGGAAAGAGGACTCAAAGGGCTACCGTAGGAAGAAATTTCAGACCTTGGAGATCTTCCATTACAATGATACAATATATTTAATATCGAGCTTCTACAAAGTGAAAAAAGGTGTGTAGTCTTTTTAAAAGTTTGCATAAGTTTGGGTAGAAAAATTAGTTTGAAGTTCAAAGGGCATACTGAAGTATAATTATCTTTAATTGATGCCCTAAAGAAATAAAATGGAAACACCTAGTAAGAAACTTGAAAGACCTAGCATGACTGCGGAAGAATAGGAAGAAATGCAACATGATATATCAAAATTACGAGACCAAGTGCAACAAATTTCACTCTCACAAAAGGTAACAGAAGCTAAGATTGATGGTTTGAAGAAAGGCATGGAAGCTAAGATAAATGGCATGGAAGCTAAGATAAATGGCATGGAAGCAATGATGAATGGTGTGGAAGTTAATGTGGATTGCATGGAAGCTAAGATGGATGGCATGGAAGCTAAGATGAATGACATGGACGCTAAGATGGATGATATAAAAGAAAAACCAAAAGGAGACATGGAAGATTTGGAGATAGATTTGACTAAGTTGCTATAAGAAATGCTTACTAATGGTGAAAGGGTATTAAAGGAAACTCATGACGAGAACAAAATAAATTGTAATCATTATTTCATAGACTCTAACATTGGATTTAAGACACATCATGTTCCAAAGATCGATATGAGGATGTTTGATGGAAAGGATCCTGTAACATGGATACTACAAATGGAGCAACATTTCAATCTCCATAATGTGCAAAACACACAAAAGTTACACATTGCAACATTATCTTTGGAACCAAATCAATTTGTATAGTATCAATGGATTTTCTCTAGTAAACAAATTGTCACTTGGGCAAGTTTTAAAGAATAAATGATAGCACGTTATGAGGATACAAAAATCAACACCTTTTTTAGCCAATTAATAAACGTCAAGCAAAAGGGTTCAATGATGGAGGACATCGAGGACTTACAAAAATTGAATATAAGGGTAAAAGATATTCGAGAGGAGCATAGGATTGATGTGTTCATAGTGACTTTAAAGGATAACATCCAACATGAGGTTGGCCTTTGGGAACCTGACTCATTTGAGAAGGCATTCAGGTTAGCAATAAAAGTGGTAACAAAAATTATGGAAACAAGGAAGCCTACCACTCACAAGTATGAGGACGGAAGTATTGTTTCCCTTAGCCTTCCATAACCTACAAGGTTGATACCCCAACAATTGGAAGAAAAAATAGAAAAAGGGATTTGTTACAGATGTCATAGCAAATACACTAAAGGATAAGTGTGTTGAGAAGAAATTATTTTACATAGATTGTGAAGAGGAGGAAGAAAAGGAACAAGAAATGTCAAAAGAAGAGGATATAAACCATGGAAAAACCCTAGAGAAAGAAGAAATGAATCCGACCATATCTTTTAATGCGTTGGTCAGAATTACCACTCCTCAACCTATCGAGATAGAAGGACATATCTAGAAGAAAAAGGTAATATTGTTGATTGATTCAGGCAGTACCCATAAATTTATTCATTGTAAGATAGCCAAGGCATTGAATTGTTTCCTATATTTGGCACCGGAGTGTAAAGTGATGGTAGTAAGTGGAGGAACCATAAATTTCTCTTGAAAGTGCCATAATATCAAGCCATCCATGGGAGCATGTATTGAATAGATCAATGCTTTGCATTCCAATGAGTGGTGTTGATGTTGTACTAGGAGTCCAATGGCTACAATCCTTGGGTACAATAGCTTTTAATTTTAAAGAACTTTTCATGAAATTTTCTTTGGATGGAAAGGATGTTGAATTAAGAGGTATTGCAAGGAAACCATGAAAGGTAATCATCTCTAATGGAATGACAAAGCTTCTAAAGAAAGAAAAACGAGGAATAATTGTACAATTATGTTTGTTAGAGGTCCCCACAACGAAATCATCTATTTCTCTAGATCTCCAAAAAGTATTGGACAATCATTCCAAGGTATTAGAGTCTCCTAAAGGTCTCCCACCTATTCGTGATCATGATCATGCCATTCACTTGATTCTAGGAAGTGTTCCTCCAAACATCAGGCCTTATAAATATCTCTATTCCAAAAAGAGTGAAATTGAACATATGGTTGCAGAAATGCTAGAGACCGATATAATTCAACGTAGTCAATGTTCTTTCTCTTCTCTAGTAGTCTTAGTGCACAAGAAGGATGGATGATAAAACATGTGTTTGTATTATAGCAATCTTACCGAGTTCACTATTAAATACAAATTTCCCATTCCTGTCATTGATAAACTATTCGATGAATTGCATGGATCAATTTACTTAACCAAGTTGGATCTTTATTCAGGATATACTCAAATCAAAATGAAGACGAAAGACATTCCGAAAATAGAATTCAGAACTCATGGGGGCCATTATGAATTTTTTGTCATGCCTTTTGGCCTTACCAATGCACCTTCTACATTTGAAGGTTTGATGAATTCCATTTTAAAACCCTTCCTTAGAAAATTTCTATTACTATTTTTTGATGATATACTAATTTATAGAATGTCTTGGAAGGATCATGTTCAACATGTTGACATTGTGCTCAAACTATTAGAGGAGAAACAATTATATGCAAAAATATCCAAATGTTTCTTTGGAGTACAAGAGGTGGAAAATCTGGGTTATATTGTATCTCATGAAGGTGTTAAGGTAGACCCTACCAAAATTAAAACCATTAAGGAATGGAAAATTCCCACATCCATAAATCATTTGTGAGGATTTCTCAGGTTGACAGTGTATTATTCTGAGTTTGTTAAGAATTATGGGAGAATAGCATCACCTCAAACAACATTATTCAAGAAAGAAGAATTTTTATGGACTCTAGTAGCAACGAAGGCCTTTGAACACCTTAAAGAGGAAATATGACAAGCACTAGTCTTAGTTATGCCAAACTTCACAGAATCCTTTATTGTGGAATGTGATGCCTTAGGAAATGGAATTTTTTTGTTTTAATCCAAGAAGAAAGACCAATTTCTTTTGAAAGTCATCCAATGCAAGGAAAGTATTTACACAAAGCTATTTATGAGAAGGAAATGTTCACAATACTACATGCACTTAAGAAATGGGACCCTGTTGTGCTATACAACAACCCCCATTTCAAAAAAATCTTACTTTAGAAAATCATAAATTGAAATGGGTCCCCTTTAGATTAAATTGGTATTAATCCATCACTCTTCTAAAAATTTGGAAATAATCAAAACATTTTAAAACCTTTTGAAATAATCGGTCTTTAAAATAAATCGAATAATCCTTTATTATTGTGATAAAGCGATCGCAAGATTGCATATCGCAATAACAAAGGATGCATAAACCATGACCCATTGATTTTCCCCGATGCGATAAAAACAAAATAGCCGATGGATATCGGGAAAAAAAATAATCAAAGGCCCCTCCCCTTTTCCCCGATGCGATATCGCAATCGGCGATTAGGGAATGTAACACGAACATAATAAACTCTCCTCATTCAAAATCCCGATGCGATTCGAGCGATATCACTATCGGTGATCGGGGATTCCATAAGACTCAAAGGAAATTACCCAAGCCATCCTCCGTTTGCCGATTGCGATGAGCCCAAAGCGCGATTTTCGAAAAGGATCAATATGATTTCGCTATCTTATATATTAATTATCATTGAAAGCCTTTTCTCTTCTCGATAGAGATTCGCTCGTGTCCAACCGCCAAAAAATAAAATCCACACTTAAACCATTATTTGACGAATAAAGGATATAACAAGCAATTAAGTGATTGACAGGTTTTAACGGGAAATTAATGAGAAGTCATGCCTAAATCCTTTCAGAGATTGCATCTGCAGGAGCCTTATGACAAATCACCCATTTCCCATTGATTGACACAATTTCCTCATATTTGGTTTTAGCTATCTATTCTCTGCAGTATGTCTATCTTTCTCTTGCGCGGAGTTTTTCTACAGTAACGATGGGAAAGAAATCTAAGAAGTCTGGAACGCGTACGGCTCCTATGATAATAGGGAAACATGCCACTGATCTAGGACAGAGGAAGAATGGATTAATCTCATATAGCACATGTCTCGGCCTTTGCAACACTACTTGGCAAAATATTTACAACCTGGTTGAAGCCGAGGAACCTCAGCAAACATCGGTACATCCCTCAGCAGGTTCAAGCCAGAAATCCGATGCTACTTTGAAGGATTTGGCTGATTCCTACCTTCATAGGATAGCAGCTAGAGAGAAAATTCTTCCATATATGGACATGGTGAGATGGGCAATCAAGGCAATTCCAATTACGGACAGAACATTCTGCACTTCCGATGGAAGAATATTTTGTTGATTTCAGCCCAACGATTTCAGACAAATGTACCACTTGCCCGAGCCAAAGAAGAAATACAATAAAGCATTTCTGGAGAAGTTTCGAGATGATAATGAGACCAAGTCAGTACCTATAAGAGAATGGAGACAGAACCCGGTGAAACACAAACATGAGTCTTCGGGTAAGTACTTCATCGACTCCTTATGCTCTCCTTATTGTTATGCTGGAGCCATGATGTGTCGACTATGGGGATTGCATGATTCTTCCAAGTTTTCCATAGAAATGGTTCCTTTGATAGAAGCAACATGTAATAGTGAAATCATGGATTGGGGGACTATAATTTTGGATAAGTTGGCTACGACTATTCTTGAATTTAGAAACAAATTCCGTGTCACTGATAGGTTCATCCCTCCATTTTAGTTTAGTGCCTACAGTTTGGATACCCTCTGTTTCAATTCTCAGTTTCCTATTTTAGGGTGGAGATGGACTCCACAGGACCCTATGCCTATTCATATTTACCACCAAAAGCTATGGAAAGCTAATTATAAGCACCATTTATACCAAGTCTGCAATGGATTTATGCTACCTCTTTACTATGCAATTTTTGATAAACCTGCCCCTAAGATCTCCTCTCAGGCTGAGATTGACTTGACAGCCCTAGGAACCTGGTTTGGAGAAGAAAAATTCACCTATGTCAGAGTTTTCGGTAGTCAGGCCAGAGCTCATGTCCTGCCATTATACATACCAGACAAGCTATTAGCTCGCGAAATAACATATCAGCTTACAACTACGTTAGCCACGAAAACTCTCAGAAATTCAAAGAAGCAAATTTGGCCTCCTTTTCCTCTTAGGTGTGGTGTCTATACTCTGCATGATTATAAACATGCAGAGAAAGAGGCAGAAAAAATTAACGTCTTAAGTCTCACCACTCTGCCTAATAGACGCTTCGACCCGAAGAAAATCATCTACAATGCCCTAGATCAAGCCAAGCTTACTAAATTCGAGCACAAGGAAGATGAGTTTGATGACCTGTTCTCTTCCGCCGAGTCAATCTTCCAGGTACAACAGCTAGCCAGAATGAGATATCACGACGACGGATTGGTAGAATTTAACAAACTTAGAGAACAAAGGTTGCAAACTCTGCCTCTAGATTTGTTAGCTACTACCCCGACGGTTCAGTCAAGCGAGCCTGAGCAGCAGCTTACTAATGAACCTCCTGCTACATCTGCAATCTATGAAGAAGTCTAGAGAAGAGAGTAGGAGGAACTCCGAAGAATAGAACAGGAAGAGGCACAAAAAAAAGAACAGGAAGAGGCAGAAAATAAGCAACAGGAGAGAATAAGGGAAGAAGAATAGAAAAGATAGTAGGAGCAGAGCAGCAAAGAAATAAATGTGGATACTCAAGTGGATCCAAAATTGCTTGAAGAATGGCAACAATTCAACACCATTATAGGAAATCTTGAGACTTCAACAGACGCTGAAACATCCAAAGTTGCCGATACACAAGATACAGCATCACAGGAGGTTCCAAACAAAGGAACCAGTGGTCCACCCTCAAGTACAGTAGTAGAAATAATTCCAAAAAACCCCTTCGATCAAATTGTTTTGCAAGTAGAGGACATTCCTCCACTAGATGTTTTCTATAGCCCGAAACACAGGGCTGTTATAAAACGACAACGGAAGAGAAGGAGGACTGATCAACCTTCTCTGTTCCCTGAACAAAAAATAACAACAAATGTGGTATGGAGAGAAGAATTTGACCCCTTCGATAACCTAACCAAGTTATCTTACTATGCCGGTTCCTATTCGGCAGCCACCATGGATAAGGCATCAGAGGTAAGCAATTTATTGAAGGAAAAGGATCAAGCGATCTCTTCGTTACAAGCATAGCTATCGGAAGAGCAGCAAAAGTTGGAACAGTTACAATAGAAACTATCCAAATAGCAACAATTAAATAACTAGCTAAACAAACAGTTGCATGAAGAGAAGCAGAGGATCGATTCAGGAGAAATTCAGAGACAGAAAGAACTATCCGAGGCATTATCAAAGTTGAAGGCGATGAATGAACAGATGTCAAAGACAAAAGATGAGCAAATTGCTCAATTATCAGCTCAGGTAGAAAGGTTCAAGAGTCTTCCCCAGCCGGCCGAGTTCAGAGCAGAGTCAATGTAAATCAACAAGGCATTAATAACGCAAATAAGATTGTTATGTCATGAAATCACCTGTGTTGAACCTCTATGCGACATAACATCATCTATAATAGATAAGTCAGTGGATTCTAGGTAGGATTTGGAGCAAGCCGAAGACACTTTGACAGATTTTCTTACATGGCAAGACTCTAATGAGGGAAAGGCAGCAAACTTGCCCAAAATCTTAGACTTCCATAAGGAAATCCTATTCACAGAATGGCAGTCCTAATTAATGAAAGAAGAGAGAGTTCTGTCTTGATGCAAGTTATCTACGAGCAATTTATTTGACTTGATCAATAACACCCTCTATTTATCTAACATGATTTCTCAATGTACACTAGGTAAACTATTATCGACCAAGACATTGGAGCAGTCATGTAACCAAGAGCTTGAAAAGAATGGGAAATTAATCTCAGGGATTAAAAGATTAACTTCGGACACCTATTGGTTATTCCTAGTTAAACCATACAGTCAGAGAGCCACCCTGAAATGCCTGACAATTGCAATCGGGTGTATCATTCCCGATATACATGATGCCACCTATGCTGCTCAAATCAATTCTCGACTCAGTCGCCCTCAAGAAGTGGAGCCAATGTTGGAAATATGCCAACTCAGGACAAAGGGAAAATAGCCAGAAGAATGAATCATCGTTGTCGATTTCCAGATCACTGTGGGGGAGATATTTTAAGATCGAATTATACCAATTTAGTAGCATTTTAATTTTGTAGTTTGTTAGCTTAGTTTAGTATTTATAGACCCTTTCATGTATTTAGAAAGGGTCATAATTTTTTGTATATGACTTAAGCTTGAAGTTGCACTATTGTACTTCAAGCATATTCTTTTATGAAGACTGGACCAATCTTTCCAAATTCTAACAATGAAGCTTCGATATGAATGTGCACTATTGCCTTTATTTTAAAGTATTTCTGAATCAGAAGAAGGAATTCAAATTGCGATTGGCATAGGGAATAATTCGCAGCTCATATGGTACTATTATCTATGCCTGAATTTATTCCTTTTATCTGAATTGTTGTTTGGCCATTTATGCTATTATTGAATATGTGAATGTATTTTAACAGCAAACTTTATGCTTTCCATTATTGGATGTTTACAGTTTTCTATTCTCTCAATCATGCATGTATCGGTAATATAAAAGAGAAGTGTAATATCGTTTTATCAATTACTTCGTTGAACTATTTGAACGAAGCAATTATCATTTAAATGAATGTCTTTGTTTATTGCATAGTGTCATCTATATGCCTATCAGCAAACATAGATCATTAAACGTTACACTTAAAGAATAGAAAATTCTCGGGATAATGTAGTTATTTATGTTTTCATTCATAGAATAAGTCCTCCGTTTATTATCACTTATTTGAAAACCAATCATTCATTCACCCCCTTTTATTCACTATTGGGAAACTGGTGCCATTATATCCAGTCGGAGCCACCATCCCAAACGGAAAAGGAGCTGTATTAAGGTCCGGACCGGGTGGTTATACCTCGATGTTGATGTAACGATTTTCGGGGCATCAACATTTCTGGCGCTAGAAGGAGGGCCATCCACTATGAATGGCAAGTAAGTCAAAACCTACAGACCATTCACAGAGTAAATCACCCTCCGCCTCTCCTCGAACCTCTCGTTTGCACTATGAAATACCAGTATCCAGATGAGAAGAGGAAGGATCAACTACTACTGCTCAACCTCATTATACTTCAGAACGTTTAAGTCTGGAGTCCCCTGAAGTTCATTCTATCATCCAGAAACTTCAAGGCCTCTCGATTTTGCCTCCTAGATCTAAAATATCACAAGGCAGTCAGACTTCGCAATTCCGCCTACCTCATCATCTTACCAGACTTCAAAGCGAAAAACTCAATATTGAACCACCTGAGTTTCCTTTACCCCAAAGGAAAAGGATTAAAAAGAACACTAAAAGTTCTAGTAGTGAAACCTTTTCTCCATCATCTTCCATCTCATCATCTCCAGTGCGAAGTCAAGCACCCACTTCACCATTACATATTATTGTTCACCAAGGGACTTCACCTTCAACATCACAAAATTTTTAGTCTTCATTTCCACCTCCTCCCCAAACACCTAGAACACCACAGGAAATCGTTGGTACTCCCAAAATGGCTCAAACACCATGGAGAAGTCCTGGTGCAGCCACTATGCCTGCGCCTTTACATCCATTACCCGATTATCCTGAGAAATGGTTACCAAAGTTCAATCCAGATGCTGGAACATTAGTTGAGGAACACATAAATAATTTCATGTTGTTAGTTAATTTGAAGGGAGTAACAGAAGAAGATGTTGTAGTTAGATTATTCCCCTACACATTACAAGGATCAGTAGGGTCTTGTTATTTTTCCTTGCCCTCTGGATCCATCACCAGTTGGAATATCTTTCAGGAACAATTTCTTACCAAATACGGCGATGATAGATCCTTGGCTACACTCATCAATGACCTTTCCAATCTAAGGATCGAGTCAAGAGAACCAATTAAGGAGTTTAACTTCCGATTCAACAAACTCTTGAACAAAATTCCTACCGATGATAAGCCAAGTGAACAAATTAGAAGTGAGTGGTACATTATATCCTTACCGTCAAATATAGCCATTTTTGTAGATAGGGCTAAAAAACCTACATTGGCTAAAAACATGAAAGAAGCCCTCGCTGTCGAAAAACGTGTAATCGCTTTGGAAAAGAAAGTTGCTCTCGAGGAAAGAAAATCCAAAAAAGTGTCTTTGAAGGATGATTCAAAGAAGAAAGTCACCAAAGATCCATATGATATGGAGGGCCTTCAAAAAGTCCTCAAAACCATGTCAAATGAAATGGTTGAAATTAAGAAGCAAGTAGCAGAGTCCTCAACAAAGAAACCTTATAGGAATTTTAAGAAGCCTGAGTCCAAGCCTCCAAATGTTATATCCTATGCAAATTCAGATCCTGAGGAAGAAGAAGAAGAAGAAACAATTACACCGTTTGATGAATTAGAAGAAGAGGAAGTCGTTGACTGCCATGGAATGTGGAACTTCATACTGCCTAACTCCAATACCGAAGCTGAACAAGAAGCCTTTCCCGTGACTACCAGGAGCAAAAGTACTCCTGAACCTGTCCAGGCCAATTCAAAGAAAAGGAGTGCAAGTACCAATACTACAAAAGAAAAGGTACCCGCAAGGAAGCCGGCCGCAATAGTACCTCAAAATCAACTGTCATCCTCCAATATAACTACATCCTCTAAGACGTTGGTAGTATCAGATTCAATGGACTATAATATTGTTGATGATATGAAAAAGACTAAGGCAAACATCACCATGTTTGAAATCAGTAAATTAAAACATCAACAAAAATTGCTTCTCAAAGAACTTAATGCAGTTCCTTCTTCGCCTCTTCCCAGTACTAAAGCTGCATGCGATTCAGGACAACCACCTTCTGGTAGAGTTGAGGCAACTGATACAATTCTAATCGGAGACAGATCAAATTCCCATACCCCTCCTTTCCTCTTAACGTATGCAATCTACAATCGAAATCTACATAACTGCTTGATTGACTCTGGGGCATCATCCAATATAATGCCAGCTTCAGTTTGTTCTAAACTGAACATAGAACCTCAAAAGTCCTCAATTCAAATTATGCAGTTAGATAGAGCTAAAGTCCAGGTTTTAGGGGAAATAAACTCTGTTACAATCAGGTTATCGGTTGATGCACAAGTGGTTCAGAGAATTGATATCTTAATCACTGATATACCTGAGTTTTATGGTTTAATCTTGAGTAGGGATTGGTCTGAAAAGCTCCACGGATATATTTCTACCGATTGGTCTCATATGTGGCTGCCCTACAAAGGAAAGCCAAACCAAATAAAAATCAATCGGCAGAAACACATGACACATACTGTTACAGAGTTCGAACAAGAGAATCAACCAGTTGCATTTAACAACATTTTGGTAAACTATTCTTCTGAATCATTCTTTGGAAATTATATTGCCCAGCCATCTCCTTTCTCGGTAAACAATTTCACATCACAAATCGAAAAATTTTCACAGACTGACAAGTCTAAATGTGTTAATGTTACTAAGAATTTTGTAAATACAAATGTTGATAATTCTTTATTTTGGTATTTATATTTTGACGGTTCAAAATCTAGTGAAGGATCAGGAGCAGGGTGTATTTTAGTAAGCCCTGAGGGAGAAAAAACGATGCTTTCTTCTAGATTAGAATTTGAATGCACGAATAATAAAGCGGAGTATGAAGCCTTGATCCAAGGAATATACAAAGCTATAGGCTTGAAAGTTCAATATTCAAAAGTGTTCGACGATTCAGAGATTGTTATAAAACAAGTTCGGAACATAATCCATTGTCTCTCTAATCACTTTAAACACTATAAGTCTTTAGTTCGGGAACTTTTATCTCATTTCTTAGCATTCAATATTTCACCTAGTCCAAGATCCCAGAATGCAGCAGCTGATCTATTGGCTAATGTTGCTTCTAAACTCCTGCCTTCTGAAGATTTTAGTATAGATAGATTTTCGATAGAGTTGATCTTTAGGCCATCAGTCCCCGACAATATCACCAATTGGAGAGTATTCAACCACGATGAAGACATTATACATTTCTTAACTTCCGACAAATCCTACAATGATCAGACCATTGATGAAAATGATCATGATCTTCAGATGGAAAAAAAGCACGAGGAAAACTCCATACCAAAACCTGTGGTTAAACTTGAAGATGTCTATGACATTAAAGGGAGGTTCAATCATGTAACGAATTCAAAAATCCAAAGTTCTACCTTAAGGTTTGAATTGATAAATCTTGGTACTGAGCATAACCCTCAAAATATTAATTTAGGATTAGGACTTTCTGAACAGGAAAGGACAACATTTATTAGATTATTAAGAAAAAATAAAAATGTCTTCGCTTGGAATTATGATGACTTAAAAACATATGATACATCTATTATACAGCATACCATTCCAATGCTACCTGAACAAAAACCAGTTCAACAAAAATTGAGGAAAACACATCCAAACTTAGAGAGTCAGATAAAAACAGCTCTCATTAAACTCTCAAAAGCAAAGATTATTTTTCCAGTTCGGCACTCAAACTGGGTCTCCAACATGGTACCTGTCAGGAAGAAAAATGGTGACATTAGGATTTGTATTGATTTTAGAAATCTGAATAAGGCTAGTCAAAAGGATAATTTCCCATTACCTACTATGGAGCAAATACTCCATTCAGTAGCAGGTTCTGAACTAATGTCTTTTCTAGACGGTTTTTCAGGATACAACCAAGTTCTGGTTCATCCTGATGACAGACTCAAAACTACTTTCAGAACAAAATGGGGAACCTACGCCTATCAGAAAATGCCTTTTGGAATTATTAATGCAGGAGCTACATTCCAAAGAGCAATGGATATAGCCTTCAAAGGATTGATCAAAAAGACAATAGTCGTCTACTTAGATGATATTACTGTATTTTCTAAAAAGAGATCTAACCATTTACATTATTTGAATCAAATCTTTGAACGTTGTAGAAGGTATGGTATTTCACTTAATCCGAAACAATCCTTCTTTGCTCTGATCAAGGAAAGCTCTTAGGCTTTATTGTTTCCAAAGAAGGTATCTATATTGATCCCCACAGGATTAAAGAAATTTCTGAAATCCCATTTCCCCATAACAAAAAATCAATGCAATCATTTTTAGGTCAGATCAACATTGTCAAAAGATTTATTCCCGATTTTTCTCATATCATTTTACCATTACAAACCATGATTAAGAAAAATTCGGTGTTTAGATGGGGGTCTGTGGAAAAAGAAGCATTTGATTTAATCAAGCAATCAATAATCAATGCCCCCACTTTAAACACTCCTAATTTTTCTAATCATTTCACATTGTACACTATCGCGTCCGATTCATCTTATGCAGCGGTAATCACCCAAATCAATGATCACAACTTCGAAGCACCGATTTCATTCTTTAGTTAAAATTTTCAGGGTGCTGAACTAAATTACTCCGAAGTTGAAAAACAAGCCTTTGCAGTATATAAAGCCATCAAACACTATAGGCCCTTCCTTCTAAAAGCCCATAAAAAAGTAATAGTTCCTTTTTCTTCAGTAAGGCAATTACTGATCCAAAGAGAACTATGTGAAAAAGGGAAAATTGGGTTACAGCACTCCAAGAATATGACTTGGAAATCAAGCCAGCAAAGATTGTTAGAGGTCAAGGTTTTTGCAGGTTATTAGCAGGAGCATCCAACATTCCCGAATCAGGTGATACAGATCATATTGAAGAAATCAACCAGATAAGTATTACTGATTCTGAATCTCAATATGCAGATTTAATCTTTTATTTAAAAAATGGACATGCACCTCCTAATCTCTCTTATAAAAACAAATGGGATATTATATTAAAGTCAAAAAACTTCGTTATCATTGATGATGTTCTTTTTAGACAAAAATACGATTCAGTTTTATTAAGATGCTTAGAGAAACCTAAAGCACAAAAGGTTTTGCAGGAGCTACACAATGGACCAGCTGGAGGACACTTTGGAGCTGACACAACAGCTCATAAAATCATCCATGCTGGATATTACTGGCCCACCTTATTCAAAGATACCCATGAGTATGTAGGGAAATGCCAAAGTTGTCAAGTCTCCAGTGGAAGACAAAGGAAACCATCTTTCCTTTTGCAACGAGTTAATATCGATCAACCTTTTGAACAATGGGGACTAGACATCATTGGAGAGATAACTCCACAATCCTCCAAACAACACAAGTATATCCTTACCGCTACCGATTACTTTACCAAGTGGGTTGAAGCAATTCCATTAAAGACAACAAACTCTAAAGGAATTATAGAATTCATTGACCAATTCATCATTACCAGGTTTGGTGTCCCTAAAGCTCTTGTTTTTTATAATGCATCTTATTTTTCTGGAAATGCCATGTTTGAGTTTGCTATCAAGAGAGGATTTAAGTTGAAATATTCTGCAAATTACTATCCCCAGGGTAATGGTCTAGCAGAATCTACCAATAAAAATCTACTCAAAATCATTAAGCGAACCATCGAACAAAATCATAAAAATTGGCACAAATCTTTAGTATTCGCACTATGGGCTGATAGAATAACGCAGAAGGCCTTTATAGGTACTTCCCCATTCAACCTTGT
>APFE031661533.1:0-23789 GCA_000404065.3 Pinus taeda
ATAGAAGCACATATTGCAACAAATATTCATACAAAGAGAATCAACCAATAACATCAAATATGGATTATGTTTTAATAATATAATATTACGAATAAAAGACTTTAGTCTTTGAAGCTAAGTGTGTATCTTCAATGGTGTATAGAAATACTATAGAAATTAGAAGCTCTACAATACTGCAAAATTTTAAATCGATTCACCTTTGCCCATTTCTTGTTCGCATTTGGTAGTTTTATAGTTATTTTAAATTTGGTTTGTAAGGTAAGTACAAATGATGTTTCATGGTGTGGAGAAGTGTAGTTCAAATGGGGACAAGTTGGGTTTCCCCAACTCAATTTTCCTTAATTATGGGAATTCAAATGTTTTATTTAAAATGTATAGTCAAAATTAGAATATGGATATTTACTTCACAAATTCTAAGATATGGCTTTCTCACACCTTCTAATCCTTTCGTACCCCTCATTCAACTCATATTCGCTTCCATTCACCAAAATATATGATGGGTAGGAAGAAATAGGTTGTCAAACCCTCATACGCAACCCTGAAAAATGATCGTTGTAAGAACTAAGAAATAATTTCGTAGCGCAGTCAAAAAAATGTACGCTCTACGAAATGTTTTTGTACCACTTCCATAAAAGTTTCTTTTCAACTTTCGGGCAGGGAAATGACTCAAATGTTTCTAGAATCAATTATCCACAACCTTGGGTGTATCCTTGACATAGTAATGACTTCACACACCTTTCTTCATAGAGATTGCAAAAATAACTCGAAATGGACAATCAAAGTAATGGTTTGGACTGCATTAAAACACAGTAGAGGTATTTGTTAAGGCTAATGAAATTCACATCACAAAACCCACACACTTACTAATCAGAGCATACAAGAACATCTATAACAACTCTCTCACATGATTTGAACCAAAACATAAAAAACCGTGAAAAATACCACACAAACATTGTGGGTACCATATTCATATTTCTAATGTGAATTGACTCAACAAGGGCATACTTCAATAAGTTGAATCTTCCTTAGCAATACAAAACCACATTGACGTTTATTCTGAAATTCCAAGTGTTGGTACAACTTTGATCTTAAAGAATTAAGAATTCAGAGAATCCACAAATTGCAAAAATTGACACACACATAAATAAATACAACATAATGTATTATTTCTAACATGCATGTAACATTTCTGAATTGGTCACAACACACTCAGAATATTAAATAAATTCACAAAAAGTTCATAAGAAGATAACAATGAAAACAACGCTTTATCACATGACCTATGATCCATATGCACATGTAAATAAATTTATATTGAACCCAAAAATACATTTAAATCAAGGCATCAATTTGGCATACAAGCTTGCATCCCTGCCACATTGAGATTCAATTTTGCAAATGTAGTGAGATGATCCTCATTAACAATATGCAGAGAAAGAGACAATCAAGCATAATGACATATAACGAAACTTGCCCATTAATCAAATATCAAAATCAGACATACCCTAAGCTAGCTCGAATATACATTTTGGGCATGTGCAGCCTAGACCCTCATCCTCTGCCACTTCTCCTAGCACTAGAGCTTCTCCTCTCTATTGTTACACCTTTTCCTCTATTGCACACACCATACTCTTCTCAATTACTCATTTCTTTATAAGGAAAACTAACATGGGTAACCAAGAGTCACAAGTGATGGTCCATTACCCATTCTCAAAAATAAGGGAAATTGAAGCTACATTTACATTAGGAAATATTTACTCTAAATAAAAAAACTCATCTTATAATGTAAATATTTACAAAAATTTAAAATTTCTCCCCACATCAACATGTGACCAACCCATCACTTTGGAAAGCTCTAGCCCAGTATTCATTGAGCTTTATGCTCCATCTATGCACCTGCATTAGATTCCCAAGGTACGAAAAAAATATATCCTCCTCGTCATATGCATGTGGCCTTCTCGTGATAAATTAAACTCGTGAGCTGCAACATGCCTATGCAATAACAAGTCTCCACATTGTTACATGATACCTCACCAAACTTTCTCCTAAATTTGGACTTTTAACATATTCCTTGCTCTACGCTACTGCAAATCTCCTCACCTTCTTGAATTATCACATACACAGTGATACAAATCTCTTACTAGATCCTTATCTCAACTTGCACATTCTTCTACTTCTTCCACTGTGAACTCTTAACTTTAATTGCTATCATACTGTTCAAACTTTCCAATCCTCTGCTCAAAAATTTTCTCAAAATCATAGGTTGTATCCACATCCAACCAACTATACCTTCCTTTTTTTTTTGGTCGAGTTAATCTTCTAGTTCATTCCTTGGCTCAAATTTATTGTGTTCAGGCTACTCATAAAACCCTTAATTTTCTTCATCACATGTGTTCATCACTGCTAGATTATTCTTCCATGGATGCAAATCAACTCCCTTGAGATTTCTTCCAGCTGAACATTTAACTTTGTCTTAGCTTCATCTGCAAAAATTCCATTTCACTCTCTTCCAAAAACTTCATTTGTAATTGTAGTCTTCCTCATCTTTCTATAGCATTCCTCTCATCATCTCTAGTTGTAATTTAATTTCAGCTACTTCTCTATCAAGTTTGTCTTGACTTGCTACTATGGATTCTATCTAAACTTTCACTATGACTCTTAGTAGTCACAAATTTCCTTCTTTTAAGAGCTTTTCCCTTGTCATTGTGAGTTGCACACAAGCCACTGCAATAAGATGACTTCACCAACCTATTTCTAAATACCATACAAAGCTCTTCCAAGCCTAGTCTTCTCCCAGTATTTATGCTAACTCCTTCCTTTGGAATTTTCATCTGAGCATTCTCTGCTCTTCTAACTTCTTCATGCAATTGAGTCACCTTCTTCCTATGATAACTCTATTTTTATTCCTTCAATTTCTACTCAAGGTTCCTTGCTATCATCCTTAGATGCAAACTCCCATCACTACTACCTGTAAACATGAATTAATCCACAATTGACTGAAAAACATACCTTTACCTCTTGGTTCAATATTCACACAATTGTTTTTGTAGAATTATTCTTACTTTTGTCATCTCTTTTCTGTTGTAGACCTACTTGTTCAACATCCTTCCTCCTTCTCATAATTATGGTCATCATGACTTTCTCGTGTCAACTTTTTTTAATGATTGAGTTTTGTCCTCAACCCAACAATCTCCTTATCAAATCCTTCATCACTCACTACTTTGGCACTTTCCTTCTTATGCTTGTGGCTTTCCTCTGAACCCCTGCTATCATCTTCATCTCTTCCTCATTTTGAATTCTCCTTGTTTACTAGTGAGCTAAAAATATCCCTTCTTCTCTTTGTAACAAGTTTGTTACTTATCAACTATACCAAGTCATCATCCTCATATCTTCTCTTCTCTAGGATCTCTGCAAAATAACCTCTTCTTAATCATTGTTGCTCCTCCGATTTCAAATTTTTGAGTCATTGCACATTGAATTTCTCACTCTTCTTCATTTTTTTTGTTGAATTTCCTCACCATTTTTCATCTAAGAGAATTTCTTGCTCCTTCTTATTTGACATAGCTTACCTTCTATGAAAGCTACTACTAATTTTGTCCTACAAACATAATTATTTTAATGACCAAGTTAGCACAAACACCTTATTCAATTTTATAATATCTATAGCAAGATCTCATCCTCCACTACTTGTTAAACAAATTCCTCTCCAAACAATGCATTTGTTCTTTCTCAAGAGCATATCAACTCTTCAATCCCCTGCAATCACCTCACCATTGTAAGGTTCCTTTTTTCCTCAACCTCTTTTCAATGTCAAGTTGTCTTGTAATTATGCATTAGTGCTTCCAAGGTTCTTTATGCTTCTTCCATTGAAGCCGCTTCAAGCGAGATTCTTTCTCCTTCCACATCCTTAAATTCTTGATAGATTTCATTAAATATGAAAGCACACCTTTCTTTCTTTTTCATGACAACATTATAAAACTACCTATTCCTGCATCCATCACTTCCTAATCCTGCTTCTTATAACCCCCATATTCTTACCTCAAAATACATACAAGTATCATCCACTATGAATCGTCAAACTAAAGAGGTTTTTCCATCTATGATACCACTTGATGGGAACATTCTAGGTTGCCCCAACTGTCTTCGAGCACCCCAAGGTAGTCCAACCCACAAACACAACTTTGTTTTCCTTAATTCTGGGAATTTATAATTTTTATTTAATATGTGCAGTCAAAATCAGAATATGGAGATTTCCTTAACAAATTCCAAGAGAGGACTTTCTCACACCTTCTAATCCTTTCCCAACCCTCATTCAACTCACATCCACTTCTATCCACTAAAATATACAATGAATAGGTCGAACCAAGTTGTCAAACTCTCATATGTAGCCCTAAAAAATGATTGTTATAGGTGCTACAAAATAATTTCGTAGCACAGTCAAAAACTTGTAGGCACTATGAAATATTATTGTAGCACTTCCAAAAAAGTGTCTTTTCAACTTTCGGGTATGTGAAATGACTCAAATTTTTCTAGAATCAATTCTCCATGACCTTAACCTTGGGTAGATCCTTGACATAGTAATGGCTTCACTCACCTTTCCTCATGGGGATTACAAAAATAACTCAAATTGGACAATCAAAGTAATGGTTTGGACTGCATTAAAACATAACAATGTGCTATGTTTTGGATGATGGATTTCACATCACAGAACACACACTCGTACTACCAAGATCGTATAGGCACCTTTGTAACAACTCTCCCATGGGATTTGAACAAAAACTTAAAAGCATCGTGAAAAAAGCCATGCAATGATTGTGACTACTATATGCATATTTCTAATGTGAATTGACTTGACAAGGGAATACTTCAATAAGTTGAATCTTCCTTAGAAATACAGATCCATAGAGGCTCTGATTTCAAAATCCCAAGTGTTGGTACAACCTCAAGCTTCAAGCATTAAGCATTTAAAGAATCCACACATTGCATAAATCAACACACATAGAAATAACTACAACGGAATATCTCATTTCTAACAATCACTTAACATTTCTAGATTGGTCACAACACAATGAGAAGATTAAATAAATGCATACACAATTCATAAGCATACAACGGTGACAACAATGCTTCCTCACACAACCTTTGACCCATAAGCACACGTGTATATATATATTCAACCCAAAATACATTTAAGCCAAGGCATTGACTTGGAATATAGGCTTGCAACCTTCCACATTCGGATTCAACTTAACAAATGCAGAGATGAAATCCTCATTAACAATATGCATACAGAGAAACAAATAAGCACAATGGCATATAACCAAAAAATTTCATTAATCAAATATCAAATTCAAACATACATTATGTTGGCCAGAATATACATTGTGGGCATGTATAATCCATACCCTCAACCTATGCCTCTTCTCCTAGCACTCAACTTCTACTCTCTAATACTGCACTATTGTTGTTGCACACACCCTACTCTTTTCAACCGCTCATTTATTTATAAGGAAAGTTAACATGGGTAACCAAGAGTCACAAGTGACGGTGAGTTTCCCCTTCTCACAAACAAGGGAAGCTAAAGCTACATTTAAATTAGGGAATATTTCCTCTAAATACCAAAAATCATTTCCTAATGTAAATATTTAAAAACATTTAAAATTTCTCCCAATATCACTATATGACCATTCCATCACATTGGTAAGCTCTCAACAAGACTTCATTGAACTTTGTGCTTCATCTATGCGCCTGCATCAAGTGCTTTGCACTTTGCACAATGAGTTTCTTCCTCATTGTATAATTACAAATTATTGTTACTTTAATTTTATCTATTTTAACAAGTTGTTAACTTTCAACAATAAATAATTTCATTTCATTTTATTTTAATTCAAACACATAATAATTATCAACAAGAGGGAAAATGGTTACTAGCTATGAAAAAGCTAAAGAAGATGTGTGAACATGGGTTTTCTTGTGGATGTGCAATGGTAGAAATAACTACATTGCAAGTTCGAAAATCATTCTCGAATATAACAGATCAACCACAAAATGACTAGCTATGTTGAAGTGAAATAATATGTGTGAAGATGGATTTGATTGTGGAGGCATCAATAACGACATATTGCAAATGAAAAAAGAATTCTCGAACAAGGATGAAATGAAGACCCCACATTAATGATAAAATAGGTCTGAAACAATTCCTTATCAATTAATTAGCGGTAGAGGTAGAAACTCTATTGCATTACAACTATTTCCCTTACTGAGCATGCAATTGTAGCCATTGTTATGAACTGAAAGGTAAAAACATGTTCCTTTCATTAATTTTGATAGATTCTTTGTGTAAATATCAAATTAGGGAACCCATATTCCTTATTTTCATCATTTTAGTTTCAATATGTTAAAAATCAAATAATAGTGCATAACATCATTTTTATTTTTTTTGGTAATAAATTATATCAATCCAAAAAAAACTATAAATGGTATATATCTCCTCATTGTACATTATTTTAAATTTATTTTTATTTGATATTCGTCAAATATTAAAAATGCTAAAATTCTTTAAAGAGTAAACTTTTTTTAAGTTTTACACTTAAAAAAATAAATGTACATTAAAGTTCTAATCCATCTTAACACTTGATAAATTCAAAGATAAATACAAAGTTTATTTATTTATTTTCTTTTTCACATGTTTATGTTATATGATAGCATCTCTTCCCTACTAAGTGGTGGAGTGTCTCTTTGATCAATTTATATTTTGAATAGTGAAAACTTTAAAGATGTGATAATTTATATAGTGTTTATAAATGGGGGAGAATATTGTATTCATGTCCATTTGAAGGTAGGAAGAGCATTCAATGACTTTCATAGAAAATTATATCAACTCTCGGAATAATTACTTATTAAAAAAATTGGTGGGAATTTCTTTTGAATTAAGTTACTTACGTTGTAAAAATCTCTAGGATTGTCTTTCTTGTGTAGGGTAAATATTGTCACTATTAATTTTCTTGATGTGCTTATCATTGTAGTCTTACATGTGCATATTTCAATGGAAAATATCAATATTATATACCCATGAACATGTCTATGAATAATATTATGAAATAATTAAATTTCAAAATATAGCCAATGCAACCCCCAATTGATGTGTTAATGAAATCATTTCTTGTTCAAGTAAAATCAATGATGTTTGTTCGAGTCAAATCAATGCAACCCAAGAATACGACAAAAATATCAAATCTATATTAAAATTCATAAAATAGAAAATTCAAGGATTGAAAAAATTCATGTAACCACTAGCTATATAAAAGCTTATAATTTAAAAAAATGCATGTAATTACAAATCATATAATATATTATGTCAAGAAATAGAAAAATATATATATTAATATTTTCTTAACCCAAATGTACATGTTTTTTCTCATGAATTAACACAAAATCATGACATTATACCAAAAAAACAAAAAAAGCACGTGCACTTTAAAAGTTGCAATGAAAATCCTTCAATACTCAACATCAACATAAAAAGTGAAATATTATACTAAAAGTATTAAACGTTCAAAATGAATTTCTAACTATGTGTTTGGCTATTCAAGTTCTCAACAACAATTTTACTACTTTCCTTCTAATTTAAAATCAATAATTAAAAAATATATGTAACCACAATTTATATAAAACTCATAATTTAAAAAAGTATAATCATAAATTATATAATATATTTTAATAAGAAATAGGAAAGTTTTTTAAACATATATATTGCTATCTCATTATCATCCTAGTATGTAAGAAAATTATAAAAGCCAAATATATATGTATCTGTGTATGAAATATTATAAATAACACATGCAACACATTTACTCTTGAAACTACATTATATATTTTTCCATTTGTCTTAAAAAAAAGTCACCAATACACTCTCTCGTAAGTATTTGATATTTTGTTATAAAAATCATCAACATACTCAGTTGAGCCTCATGCAAACATCATTGTTTATTCAAATAAACTCAATGCAATATTGAATAATTAATATAAATTCATTATGTCTCTCCATTAAAATTATAAAAGATTAGCACATGAAGAGGTGTCGTACACCCTAGTATGAAAGAAATTTTGTTACATATTTACGTAACAAAATATTAGTAAAAATATTACATAAATATTAAAAAATATTAGATATTTTAAAAATAAAAAATATAAGTAAAATATTTTAATCTCACACACACTATACAATATATAATGTAATTGAATTATTTTTATTACATAGAAATCACTTTTGACAATTACTAGGAAAATGTGTAATTACTTCTTATGAGTAACAAGTAGCAAGTAATTTTTTAATAATAAAAATTATTTTTAGTGGTGTCATAAATAAAGCTTTTTCAGTGGTTATCTAAGTAAAATAATTTTAAAAAAATAAAAAAAATTAAAGATAATTTAAAATATACATACAAATATTTTTTGCATCTCACAATATAAAGGATATTCATAATTCTTTCAAGAAATTGAAAGTAAAAAATATCTTATCCATTTAATAGTTCCTTTCTATATGCAGTGTGTGAAGGATACGTATAACATTCATAATTCTTTCCAACAATTGAAATAAAAAGTATATATTAGTTTAATAGTTTCTTTCTACATCCACAGTGAGAGAGAGGTATAACTCTTTTAGCTACTAACACACAAAGTTAATTTAGGATGTTGTGTTTTAGTGATCTGAAATGGGACTCACTAGCAATGCTTTGCTAAGTCCCTTTATCATAATATAAAAATGTGCTTGAGGTTTGACTCGAAAATAGCAAGTAAAAGCATGAATTTTATGTGTTTTTACTTAAGTTAGTTTCATGAAGAAAACTTAAAACATGCAACCAAAACACTAAATGGAAGCATGCATCAAACAATAGTACACTAGCCATTGATAAAGGAGTTCACCCCTCTTGGGTTACATCTCATTGGATGAGCTCTAAAGGCATGACCCTTTCTCATTATGCTCAATATCAAGAAAAGAAGAGTACATAAGCTCTTCAAATGGAATGGCTAGCTTCTCCTTCAAAGAAACAACTTCCTACAAAAGTTCTCACTCCATACACATGTTAACCTATAGTTAAACATGTAAATATTCAACAAACACATGCATATTACATCAAGACCGCATACTTCAACTTCCAAGAACATAAAGAGTACTACAATCCAACTAAAGTACTTAAACAAATCTCTTTCTCCATACACATATAGATAAAAGAAGAAATAAAGCTATAACATTGTTGTAATGGTTGTTGCAGAAAGAACATGGAGGCTGGAGGACCCCTGTAGAGGCATATCCATCTTCATACTCCTCCAAACTGAATCAACACTTTGGTTGACCAGAGCACCCATAAGCTTCACTTTGCAAAACAGGTATCTAGAAGTGCTCCTTTGCTCATGAAACCTATTCCAATGAGTTCGTAATTCCAAAAAATGAAAATGTAGCCTCTTTTTTCAACTCATTTGGTCAAAAATTTCCCTAGTTATGGCTTCTACCATTCTCTCCACAATTTTCTCCCCCAAATCTAGCTTATTTCCACTTAAATTCAATATTCACGGTTAAAACTGGAAGTTCCTCCAAAATCAATGGTTTTGCCATCATTCCTACCTATCTCACAATTAAGGGCCAAGTGGCCACATGCTGAGTGGTGGTTTGGTGGTTAAGAATATGGTTCCGCAACCCTGTCTCATATCGCAATCACAATTGGCTATCGGTGGAGAGACAGACATCAACAGTCCTTCAGAAACTATGATTGCCAATCTAGTGGAATCGATGAGTTATAAATTACAACTCTGAAAACATATCATGTCTGGGACTTATCACAATAGGAACTCATGGAATTTCATTATCAACAATCAGTGCTCAAACCTTATCACAAATTGTAATCATTTTCTATGATTGCGATATGTAATAAATTGCATCGCAACTGGGCTTCACGAGGGGCCAATTCTAATCGTTATGCGATTTTGATCGCATTGCATCGAAACTTGCTCTATGTCCAGGGGCGATTCTTCAATACTTGTCCACCTTTGTTATGAAATTTGCGAGGGGCAAACGGAACCTACCACTTGGCTCCTCTAGATTCGTTGGGACTTTGTCATATCATCTAGTGAAATCTGAACTTTGACTTACTCTAACTTCTGCATACGAGTTGGGATTCAAGTGAAGTTCACACGGTTGGATTCAGAATGATGAGCTCTTCGATCTGAAGCTAAGCTTATCAGGATTTTGACACTTTAATTTTTTGGAAAATTTTGAGCTCCTGATCACTCTTCCCCACTGAAAAAATTTTGGTCTCTAAAAGTTTAAATAATCTGCAACTACTATGTAATTTGTCAGTACCGCAATTTTCCTACAGGTCATCCTTCCTTCTCCTTCACCTTCATTCTTCAGAGTCATAAGAGATGTGCCAACACCTATCCATGTCACTATGGCCATCCACAACAACATCCTTCCCAAAAAGAATTCCAATAAGATGAGCACCTTGGAATTTATTATCTACAAAATCCTTATCAAGGATAAGATCCTAAAAGACTTTTTCAAATTAGCCCAAACAAGCTTCACATAGTGAATACTTGTATAACTTGAGTGCTACACACATTTGGAACATACTAGATGCGTTGCAACTACTCATACAATAGTTTTAAAATGTTTTTTTTTTTTTTTTTTACAAAATGGAATAAACTTGACTCCCAAATTTTCCATTAAAATTGACTATCTACAAGCCAAACAAGCATTGTAATTTCTCAAAGGAAACATTGTTGCATATAAGTGATTTATATATGAACATTAGTTTTACAAATTACCCAAAAATGGGGATATGCAACTAGTACAAAATAGAAATTTACAAACTTCAACTGGACAAATAGTCCACCCATTTCTTACCCAACCACGTAAATTAACCCTCTATTTGAACTTTCTCTTCTTCTGAAGTTACTTCAGGGATGCTCACATCTTATGCCACTTTTTCTTTTGTTGCTTCCTCTTCTAGTGCTTGCTTGATTTGCTTTCCCTTATGAGGATTAAGTTGTGGAAACAATTTCCAACACTTCTCGACCCAATGCCCACCGATACTACAGTGAGTACATAAGTTCTTTTGATCTCCTCTAAGCTCACTTGCCTTTATCCTTGGATGATATTTTCTCCTTTCGGTCTCAATTCTAGTAGACATAAAAATCTGCGTTGTGATTGCTTTCCTTTTATCACACTTATCTACATAATAGTTAGATGAAAGGAAAAAGGTGCATGGAAACATTTTCCTCAAAATGTTATTCAAATATGCATGTTGTTTTCCAACATCAACAAGATTCAAATTAACAACATTCGAATTAAGAGAATGGCTATACCTTTGTTTGTTGTCCTTTGGCTTACATTGCGTGCATGAGGAAAATGCATGGAAAAAAGAATTTTGTTTCCCTTCTTCAACATCTTCATATCTCTTTGGAGATGTTTTATACTGTAAATCCTCCTTACGCTTGAGGAACCAAGAAGGAACCATTTCTTGATGCAACTCCACAACATCTTGCTTCCTTGTGTCCTTTATTATGGCAAAAGGAACACGATATCCATGAACTATTGCTATAAGAACACTCTTCTTTTGCAACATAGCCTAATCCTTCATATTTAGGCCTCCACTTGGTCGCAATTGGATTTTTAATGCCTTGCTAGTTTTTGCCAAGGCCTCCTCCCTTGGAACCCATCTTGGTCAAGAGATTGGATCCAATGCCTTTACTATGTAATTCAAATGCTGCAAAGGAATTTATGTCAATAATTTCACATAAGGAAGAAGCATGTAAATTCTTGCCATTTGCTTCATATTTCAGTTGACATGCGAAGATGTTTTCGATTTCTCTTTTGATTCAAGATGTGTCCTCTTGGACTCTTCATCTTTGTTCTTTCAGCTCCTTGGATTTGGGTGCTGATAGAACCTCATCTTCCACATAATGTGGACATAAGTTAAAAACTTGTCCATCTACCTTCTCGGGGGGACTTTCCACACTAACGTCTTACATAATAGCTGTAGAAAAACATGAATATTGTGGAGAGGATGTTGGTTTATCAACATCTCTATTACCTTCTTCCCTTGGAGAACATTCTCCTCTTGGAGTTCTCGAGCTTTCACCTTGCAATTTGGTATTCCTCTCTTCATAGAGGAATTTCATCATTTATGACATGTCTAAGAAAGCCTTTCTAAAAGCCTTCACATTCTCTGACATTCTTGCAGGATCTTCTCCTTGCGACATGATTTTCTTGAAGCTTCTACTGCAATTTGAGATAGAACTTGGTGGTAGAGATTGTAACAATCTTTATTTCCTTTCCAAAACCTTCTCCTCAATGAGCTTCAAAAACACATTCACTTGCAAACAACAGTCAATTTCTCCTTGCACAAAGCAAACCATAGCTCTGATACCAACTGGATCTAAATTGGGATAGATTAGTAATGTTGTGCTAATTCCCCTCATAAGAATATAAAAATGTCCTTGAGGTTTGACTCCAAAATAGCAAGTAAAAGCATGAATTTTATGTGTTTTTATTTAAGTTAGTTTCTTGAAGAAAACTTAAAACGTGAAACCAAAAAACTAAATGAAAGCATGCATCAAACAATAACACACCAGTCATTGATAAAGGAGTTCACCCCTCCTAGGCTACATCTCCTTGGATCAGCTCTAAAGGAATGACCCCTTCTCATTATGCTCAATATAAAGAAAAGAAGAGTACATAAGCTACGGAAACAAAATGGCTATTTTCTCCTTCAAAGAAACAACTTCTTACAAAAGTTCTCACTCCATACACATGGTAACCTACAGTTAAACATGTAAATCTTCAGAAAACATAGGCATCTTACACCTAGACCCCATACTCCAACTTCCAAGAACATAAACAGTACTAAAATCCACTTGAAGTAGTTAAACAATTCTCATTATCCATACACATATAGGGAAAAGAAGAAACAAAGCTACAACATTGTTGTAATGTTTGTTGCAGTAAGAACATGGAGACTAGAAGACCCATGTAGGGGCATATCCACCTTCATATTCCTCCATAAACTGAATCAACACTCTAGTTGACCAGAGCACCCATAGGCTTCACTTAAAAAAAAATATTATCCAGAAGTGATCCTTTGCTCCTAAAACCTATTGCAATGAGTTCAGAATGCCCAAAAATGGCAATATAGCCTCTTTTTGCAACTCATTTGGTCGAAAATTTCCTTAATTATGAGTTCTTCGAGTCCCTCCACAATTTTCTCCTCCAAATCTCACTTACTACCACTTAAATTCAATATTCACATTTAAAGCTGACACTTCCACCAAAATTAGCCGTTCCACCATCATTCCTGCCTTTCTCGTGGTTAAGGGCCGAGTGGTCACATGATGAGTGGTGATCTGATGGTTAAGGCTACGGTTCCAAGCACTGTCGGATATTGTAATTGTAATCAACTATCGATAGAGAGACGGAAGTCAACAGTCCAAAAACTGCAATCATCGATGTAGAAGACCCAACGAGTTATAAATTACAACTCCAAAAACATATCACATCTAAGACTTATCGCAATCAGAACTCATTGCATTTCGCTATCGGCAATCCCTCCCGGAACCATATCGTAAATCAAAATCATTTTGTGTGATTGTGATATGCGATAAATCACATCACAATCGAGCTTCACCGAGGGTGATTCTAATCATTATGTGATATGTGATTGCGATCGAATTTCATCCCAACTTACTCTAGGCCGGGGGCCAATTCTTCAGTACTTGTCCACCTTCGATATGCGATTTGTGGGGGAAATGGAAACCTACTGCTTGGCGCCTCCTCATTCGATGGGACCTTTGTCATGTCATTGAGTCAACCATGAACTTTGACTTGGTCTAACATCTGCATACAAACTCGGATTTAAGTGTCGTTTACACAGTTGGATGCATAATGATGATCTCCTCGATTTGAAGCTAAGCTTATAAATATTCAACACTTTGATTTTTTGGCAAATTTTGAGCTCCTAATCATTTAGGTGTCAAAGTTTGAAGGATTAAGAGGAATTTAAATGTTTGAGATTTACATGATTTTAAGGGATCCCGAATATAAAAGTTAAAGTTATAGAGAATTTTGAAAAACATTAAAAATTCTTGGAGAGTGTTTGTGTTTTATGTGGGTATTTTCTAAGCTCAATTTTTCTTTTTTAAGTTATTTTGGATAAATTTTACATTAAATCATAATTTAATTGTTTTCTTTATAAATTTATTTGACTTTTTTAATATTTTTTATAATTTATAAGTATTAGAGATCCTTATTCTTAATCTAATAAGATACTTATATTAATCATTACTTCTAATGTTAATGTTCTTGTATTAGTAGGAAGAGCCGTGACTACCAACATCCACACTCATACTGTAATCCCAATGATTCTCTTAAATTGAGGATAATCACAAACTTATTTTGAACCTTGAGTTGTAAAAGTGCCTCTCCACAACAACAAAGAGTATATGGGTTTCCTTCTCTTTAGGATCATCCTCATGATTCTTTATCCCATTAAGTTTAGTCTTTCCGAAGGTTTTGAGATTATTCTCTAAGTTTTTTTTATTCATGGGATGTGCTTAGGTAACATTTTTCACATTCCCATGGGTAAAATTTGATATTTTCAATATTTAAAATCATTTTTTTCTTTTATTAAGTTGTTTATATATATTAACAATAACATATTATATAAACATATTCAATGCAATATTTGTTTATGCTAAGGCCTACAAAAACTAGTTGTAGAAGATGAATAGTGACATTTTGTATTTGATGATTATTGTAAGAGTTATATTAGAAAATTCATAACATAGTCAAAGGCTTTCCCAATCACTCCCAAAAGCTACCCACAAAAACCATTGTGTATGATAGGTTATTCAAAGATAAAATCTTTGTTAGCTTTGATTGTCTTTGAGAGAAATATATCTCAATACCTTGGATGAACCCATAGGCTCGTGTATTACCTATAGTATCATAACTTGAGGTCACAAGATTAAAACGCAATAGCTTTAAGATCTTATTATAAGCCAAAGAAATATTTCTCCTAATAATATTAATTCCAAGATAAATATTCTATAAGTCATTGTTAATATCCATGAAATCATATAGTTATATGGATGGGAAACTCAATGAGTGGTCATCCTATATATTTGTATATATACTTGTATCTTACATTAGTTAGTGAATCATAAGAATGTGAAATGGATTCATGTTGGTATGCAAGGGGTGATCTCACTATATTATTGGTAAAATAAGTAGTAATGGGATGTGACAGAACTAGCTTACATGCTTAGGAATTTGCATACCTTAGTGAGCATTATTGTTATGTAAACAAGTGGCCCATGGTTTAGCAATATGAGCCCAGCAAACGCCTACAAATACCAACATTTTCAACACGTGCAAGAAGAGGATATCTTATCCAACTTATATTAATGGATTTGCACAACCTTTGAAGATTATGCAAAGGCAACCTTAGAAGATTATGCAAAGGCATGGGAATAAGGGATAGTTTTAGCTCAAAGTAACCCAAACCAACCAAGTGCAATTTCCACATATACATGACATAATGTTAAAATAAAAAATAAATAAAATATTTACATTAAAATATTTAAAATATACCTATTTTCCGGTGAAAAATAAATATACCTATTTTCAGGTGAAAAATCATGGTGAAAGTAGAGTTTTAATGTTAAATTTTGAAAACATTAGTAAATGGTGGTAGGTATTAATCATATGGTTTTCAAAAATCTTTGAAAATAAATTAGTGTCACATGCATTGATTGTAATTGTTTCTAATTGAAACATGTATTAATTGTAATTATTTTTAGAAATCTTTGCAAAAAATAGGTTAGGAAAATAGTATTTTTTCATAGGAATGGGTGATCAACTAAAAATGTGATTTTTTATTGTTATAGATATATTTTTGAATGCATATATAGATTTAAAATCTTGAAAACACCAGAATTCTACACATTCAAAACAACTTAAATTGAAGATTTAAAATCTCTACTAGTTTTGACTAAAAGAAAAAATGTCGTGGGAAAAAAAAAACATTTAGTCAATAAATTAAACTAATTATCCACCTATGACATTAAAGATCAAATAAAACATTAAATTATAAATTAATTTTTTAAATTTATAATAAAAAATAATCTCATTTTTTGTATGTATATTTTTTTATGTATATAAAGTACCATATAGTTGATAGTGAATCGTAATGGCACATGCAAACTCATAAATGGATCCGCAGGGGCAAACAACCTGAGCCTAAAATAAATAATTGCACCCTTAAATCACATTAAAAGCGAATTATGTAGACACTGTCACCCAACCTAAAATAATAATAGTCAGATTAACCTAAAATAAATCATTACACCCTTAAATCACATTAAAAGCGAATTATGTAGACACTGTCACCCAACCAAAAATAATAATAGTCAGATTAAGAGGATAGTAAAACCCATCGAACTGAGTTTTCATAGAAAATCTTCAACCTGCACCTTGGTAAACACTTTCAACCATCAAAGCGAAGAAAGAGAAAAACGCGCATACTGTACAGGAAACCGACGATCTGCTGGATATTGAACCAATACTATTTTCAGGCCTCCAAGTATAGCCTGCAATGAACTGGTAAAGTGTCCACTGCCTAAGACTTCCATGGACCCATTAATATGTCGTGGCTGTCAACTATTCCCCGCAGCAAACTTGTATAAGTGTCCATTCTGGCGACTTCTCGATCATAACAACCTCTAACCGCGTCTGATACCCAAGCATTGATGGTGCAATCGGCGCGTATGATACGCTTGCCATAATAATTGATTACTCCTGCAAACAGACACAAACACATCCATCCAATATTCCATTTTTATGTTCCTGCAGACAACGACTCATCACACTTCCCCATTCAAAAATTGAAACGATAACGACTTCACCCGCTGCTCAACAAAGAAAATCCGACGTTGAACAGTACAGGCTTACAATAGGTTTAGAGTTAGGTTACTGCCTGACGATCTGTGTAAAAATAGGGTGGTCATTCACATTTATTTCAAAATCTGTCCTCACAGGTCTCCCGCAGATATATCATATATAATCAAATCAGTGGTTGGCTCATATTCGCCAAAATATACCAAAAAACAAATTGATGAAACTAATTTTGAAGTTGTTAACTGATATATATACATATAAACAGTTATGGGAAAAATAGTTGGGTAGAAAGAAGAAATAATACATTGAGGAGTTCAAAACTAAGTGTGATCTACAACAAAAAAGAATTATTGGAGCTAGCATTTCCTGGGGGTAAAGGTTCTTATTGCTCAATTAAGAACCAACTTATCAAACTTTGTGTGAAACAAGAAGGTGGAAAGCACCTTGGGAAGAACTAGTGTGTACATTTTGCAAGTTTTTGGCAGTGGAATCTGAAAAACATTTTATTTTGGAATATAATTCCTTCAAAATCATAAGATAAAGTTATGGGAATATGCTAGGGCATTGTCTATTCAGTGAGGGGATTGTTGGAAATTTCATTTTGGAATGTAATTCATTCAAATACATAAGATAAAGTTATGAGAATATACTAACATCTTTTTCTTGGCATTGTCTTTACAGTGAGAGGATTGTTGGAAAGTTGGGCTAATTCATCATCAATTTGAACAAGAAAAAGTTTGAATTGCAAAAATAACGAACTAATAGTCTCATACACTATTTTTAGTCTTGTGGAAGTTAAAATATCTTTTCATTTCATATAAAAACTCACAACTATATATATAAAAGTGTTCCTTCTCATAGTTTGGTTTTACTAGTACCATAAAAACTATTCAAAATGCCAGTTTTTTTTGCATAAAGTTCCATGTATAAATTTTAGTTGAAATTTAATTGTTTTAGGAGGTCAAAATTTTAAGGACATATTTCTTCTCCTAAAAATAAGAAGTTTTGAAGTTTAAGGTGTCAAAGCTCTTAGGAAATTGTTTAATAAGTTATAAAAGATTAGAGGGTGTCTAATGAGAAAATTTTGAAAAACACTAAAATCTAAAATCTATAGGATTTTTGTTTAACTCAAAGAAATTTAAAATTTTATATTTATTTTTTTAAATTTTTATGATTTATAAAAATTAGAGATACCTCAAGGAAAACAACGAGTAGATTAATTACTTCTTCTAATGAGGGGTCTCACTATCAACATTTAATCTTATATTGAACAATAAGTTTAAAGAATATCTTAGGCCTATTAAATCTCTTAAGTACCTGATAATCACAAACTTTCTTTCTAACTTTGAGTTGTAAAAATGTCTCTTTAAAGCTATAGACAATGTTTAGGGATCCCTTACCTTTATTAGCTTCTTCAATATTTTTTTATTTCACTAAGTTTACTCTTTCCAAATGCTTTGAGTTTATTCTTGAAGGTTTATTTTTTGGTATAATGTATTCATTCAAAAATACTTATGTTGCATTTTCCACTTTTTTATGGGTCAATTTTGAGGTTCAATGGACATTAATTATACTTTAACTTAACTTAAATTGAATATATTAGAGAATAGGTATTTTGATGTGTTAAATACATATAAAATCATAAACTTAATATTTAAAATCAACTTTTTTTTAAATCTATAAACATGAGCCATTAAATTGTCTCTATACATTAACAAGTACATATTATATAAATATATTCATTTCGATATCTCTTTATGTAAAGAGTCACAAATATAGTTGTAGAAAATGAATGGTGGCATTTTTTCCTTGATGATTAAAAGCTTCAAGAATTAACTTTGTGAGTAAGTAGTATATGAGAACCTTCATAATATAGCCAAGGTCCTTACCAATTATTTGCAAAAACTCTAGAAGAAAAACCATTGTTTCTAATATATTATTAAAGATGCAATCTTTGTGAGTTTTGATTTTTGATTTTTATTGAAAGAAATATATCTCTCTCCATTGGATAAACCCATATAATCATATATTATTTATTACATCATCACTTGAATTTAAGAGCTCCAAAATCAATAGATTTAACATCTTATCCTATGTGGAAGAAATATAGCTCATGGTTACAAGATAAATCTCTTAAAAAATAGTCATATATGCCAATGTCCATGTAATCATATGGTTAGATCCATGTAATCATATGGTTAGGTGGATAAGAAACTCAAAAAGTGACATTTTTAAATATTTATATCTTATTCTCAAAATTATTTAGAAATCTTCTTACATTTTAAAAAATATGCCTACCTTCATCATTATGTAACTTTCATATTTCCTAATAAAGTGCCAAAGGAGAATTTTGAAGAAAGCATTAAGGTTTTTAGTGCATATGCAATTTTAATAATATTCATTCTCATGTTATGTTTTATTGGACAAAAAGAATGCAACTAATCCACTTGTACATAAACAATGTTTTTTCCTCTTCATTCACTAATTCGAAGAGAAACTTTAGTAGAGATTGAGGAGATGTAAGAGTTTGACTTGATGTTTGATTGGTTCCAAGTAATTTTCTATAATTTATTGTTTTTGTAATTCATAAGTTTTTAAAATTACAAAATATAAATGAAAAGAATTTAAGTTTCCCTATTTAAATCTGGTGTATTTAAATAACATTGAGCCTTCACATGGAGGGGTTTGAAGGTCGCCATCACCATATGAATGTAAATCAAACCCAAACCCAAAACTAAAAATGTGAAATTTGAAATCTATGCAAAGTTGAGTTCATTAAGAACCCTTGTACAAGATTTAAGAAATACCAAAGAGCCACCATAATTTTCACTAACCATGTCACTAGATACCGCTGTTGGTTCTATTGAAAACACCCAAAGCTAGTTACAAAAAAAAATTATTATAGGGCTAGAATTTATTTACTATTACAAGATAGATTAAATAGAAACTAAGTTTACTTAGAGACCTAGACATTTCGAAACAATATTTGATGACATTGCTTACTAACCCTAGAATCATAACACAACCTCTAGTCACAAAGAAATGCATTTTCATGGACTCGCACACCTACCAACCTTTTGTTGACAACTCGAGGGATAGGAGTTTCATGGATTTTGACTAATTTCCTTGTAATAATAGTAGGTCACTTTGTATTTCATTAATAAATTATTAATTGAGTTTATCTTAGGTCACCATGTTAACTACTTTGACATTGGTGAATCCTAATAGTGGATCATGGATCCACACAAGATCAATGAAATTCTAGTTGCTACCGAGAACTAGGTCCTCATCTTCTTAGGTGGAGGCCTAACCCCGTACTCAACATCCTCCCATATAATAAAACATTAGCTAGATTTAGTCGTCAATTTCTACCTTGACCTATAGCCTAGTACAACATAGCACATTTAGAACATTATATTGCCATCATGGATATTTTGGTATTGTTGGGGGAGGGATTAGGCCTTTAGGCCCTACAATAAATTATGGCCAAGAGATACCATATTGACCCACCAGGAATTTCCATATTAGTTCATGTGACCCTCATAAATTTTTGAGTTGAAGATAAACTTGTTATGGGTAGATAAAGGCTACTAGACATGACAATTTCATTGATGAGGTTAGTATCTTGATCTTTATATTATTCATTGAGAGAGAAAGAGAGAGAGCATGCCATTTTTATCCATGTCTAGTTATATTATGTGTGTAGTTTCTCAACACTTGCATATGCATTAGTATCAATTTCCACCATTAATGTTGAAGTGACAAAAACCTACTTGTTCAATATACCACACATGTAGGTATGGTATATGGAACAAAATTCCTTATACAAAAATATATGCATGAATGTTATGGATATGTAGGAACTTTAGTTTTTTTTGGGTACACATTCAAGAGTATGGTAATTTGCTAAAATATTGCATGCATATGCAAGATTTAAGAAATAATAATAAAAGCACCAAAACAAGTAAGTAGTGGATAATTGTGCATAACACTTTCCTAGTATTAGAGTAGAGGACGATATTAACTTATTAAGGGTAATGAAATCATATTTTTCTTTAAAATTTCCAAAAGGTTCTAAAAGTTTCATGCAGTAAATACTAATACAAGTCATGGTATTCCAATTGAAATGTATTAAAGTTTAAAGTACTATTCATGTTATATTATATTGTTGAAAATTGATTGGGATATGTCCCTTAGAAATTTATACTACATGGATAGTGAAAATTGAGACTATGAAATTTATATTGAAATACACTTATGTTTGTATTTGTGTTATACCCTAGGTTATGCCACCTTGTCTTACACTCACAAAGCATAAATTTTGGATTTATTTTTTTCATACTCATACCTTGTCATCATGCCATCTCAAATTCTCATTGAGAGGCTATCTATAGAATCAAAGTATCACTATCTTGATCTTCCAACCATATTCTATGCATCTCCTTATCCTCCATGTGGCCTAATGACATATCTTATTTCAAAATAGTTAGTTTACCTAGGATGAGCTGAGACATTCCTTGACAATGAAGTCCATGAATATAATGTAATTGGGGTCATCCATCTAGTATTATAACCTTAGACTAAGATGACCCCCTCAATGCCCACTTCACGTTGTCAAACACTTTGTAACATACCTAGGTCCACATTGGGTCACTCCATAGAAATTTTCCCACTTCATCAATATGTAATGTACCCAAACTACAAGGTACCTCAAGGTAGGTGCTTAGGATAGTCAAGTTCTCACGGGATCATACTCAGTTCAATTACTCACATAGAAATATGATCTTAGTAGCGTGTTTTCCTCTTTAGCCTACATAGCCAAGATAAATGAATTTCCTTCTTTACAATGCAATACCTAAAGTTATTCCATTTCTCTCTAGGGATACAATACACTCTAGTAATGAAATATTAATGATATAAGATCCAAATATTCTTAGTTGTGGGTATAGTTTCCTCAAAATACCAATATATCCATGAACTCAAGAATATTTTCTTTGCTAGAAGTAACTAGTCTTCCAATACATCCATTTTACATTGACGCTCTATGATCCAAATTCGATAGTTATATTATTTTTCATCCATTTATATGAATTTTGAGTGGAAAAATTGGAGGAATCATCTCACGAGACCGTTTTTACCTGCAGGACCCAGTTTGGCAAAATAGGGTCTGAAACCTTCGAGGAGCGTTCTGAAGCATAAAATGAGTTGTTTTGGAGGTAAAAGTTTGCTTCATGAATTCAACGCATTTTTATTATATTCTACACATAGATATCTTTCCAACAGTGCAATAATCATGTCAATCAGAGTTTGTATGCAAAAGTTATGACACTCAAAAGTTGACCTTCCTATTTTCACACTTATAGTTCAGGAAGATGTCGCGTCAGCCTCCATTATTCATGGAAAAGGGGATAGCAACATGTTTTTGATGTAAAAGACTCTAAAAGATTCTATTTTGTAACTATAGTTAAGAGTTTATGTAGTGAAACTTAACCACTAGTAGGCTATGAGGTTGTGCTATAACCAGACCACTGGGAAGAAGAAACATTCCATTCTTTTGAGAGCATTTTGTTCCATAGTTGAGCAAAGATAGCCATGGGAGATAGGAGGTAGAGTACAATGACAGAATTTGTGCATTGTAGTAGCCCATTGACCACAGACATTACTTCTTTGTATCTGCATCCATATTTCCACACAGCGAAAGAGAGCAAAGCGGCCTCACCTTCGAGTTGGATCTTCTCTTTAAAACATTTGCTAGAGAGAATACCTTATGTATTATATAGGTGTGAGCATATTTTGGCGTTCTCTACTTTTCTATTTGATTTATTTTTCCATGCATGCACTAATTATAGGTAATTTTACAAATATATAAATTAAATAAAACTTTAATAGTGTAGAATCTCTTATTTTTAATATAATATTATCAGATATGTTTTGACAAAGTATCGAGTGGAATACCCATGGTAGTTTACAGACAACTCTATAGTAGAAAAATAGTCATCTCTTCCTTAGAAGCAAGAACAAGAATGAATGAAAATTAAAGAATGAGGAATGATCCATAAATTGTCATTGATATTCCATTAAATAGTTCATCACAATATATTTGATAAAAATAGATTGAAATCTATACTATGATGGTTGATTTACTTATACTCTTGATTTATTAATTATTATTTTTCTAGTCAAGCATGTAATGGATATAATGCAAAAAATATATGAAAGTAAAAGGCAATTACTTGCCAACCACAATGAACACAAGATTTTCATTTGAAAACCCTTACTGGAGAAAACCCAACTTAAAGGTGAGGCTACGCTCTCTCTCTTTCTCTAGAATGGAAATAATATAAGTAAATTATAGTATTTATCGTTTGAAAATAAAGAGATCAATCAAGTGAGACCATCTTGGTGGTCCATCATTAGGAATCTTCATATGTTGGGAGAGCTTTCTCACCGTGCTCTAAATGACCTCGCCCACAAATATGGTCCCATTATGTTTATGTGACTAGTATCCATTTGTACCATTGTGGTTTCTTCTCTTGTTATGGCCAAACATGTTGGGTTGTGTTATATTATTTCCACAACTAGCCCACATAGTTAACCGGGGGGTTAGAAGGGGAGCAGAGCCCCCCCTTCATTACACCGATTGCATAGCAGGGGGAGTCATAGGGGGCTTGAGGGGTACGAGTTTGAGGGGATTTTTGCACATGGTTTTGGACAAAATGGTTTTCGGTCCATGGTTTTGGATGCGATGGTTTTCGATCCATGGTATTGGATGCTTTGGCATGTATAAATATGTAATGTAACATTGAAAGGAACATAATGAAAAATCAAGTTGGTAGTC
>APFE031661541.1:3562-18023 GCA_000404065.3 Pinus taeda
TATATAGATATATAATAAGCCTAACACTATGTTTGAGGGGAAATAAAGACTTATTATGTGGTTTTCCTGGTAAACATGGAATAATTTTGTTAAGCCTCGAGGATGGATCCACCTATATTCACATGGCCCAACATTGAAATATGTGAAACTTCAATCAACGACTATGATCATTTTTGGGTTTAACCGATGGTATTCAATATTTAAGGTTTTGTTTTGGTTCGAAGGCCCATCTTATTCACCAAATTGTTTGGTCATTTGTTTTTCATTTTCTTTTAGAGAAAGCCTTCTAAGCTCCATGACTAGATCTCATTCTTTCACCATTAATGTTTACAGACAATTGATATTATTTTCTTTTGCCAGTCTATATTCGTTTCACTGTGGTGAAATTTTTTTCGGCTTTGTTTGTTCGAACCGGTGAGAGAGAGAGCCATTCGAGGGTTTTTAATTATATTTTTTAATGTATCTATTCTTCTTTGCTGATATATCTCCCAAAATGTTAACCTAACCGCTCATTTATCCTTCTTGGGTTTTTAGGTTAAATATTTCTCCATTTTGATACTAAAACTCTTTAGGGTCTTGGTATTTGGCAAAATTAATTTGATTGCTAGCATAATGCACTTGTGGTTGCTCCATGTTTCTAGGTAATTTTCACCCTTCACTTTTCTAAATTACTATGCCTTTATTTTGTTAATATTCAATAGTTTTGACCCTCTTTTCCTTTATATGCAATTTTTTTACAGAGCTACAAAACACTTCTCACCTTCTTTTGATAAGTTTTCACTCCTCGGGAATGGTTTTTGTTGTCAGTAAGGTGCCATGTCTCAAGAAGGTTTTTAATTTTGGCAAGTAAATTTTTTTAATTACTTTAAGGGAAAATCCCTTCACATTTTTCTTGCAGTTTTATTCTTATACTTTGGTTGATTTTCTTTGAATTAGGGATTCTCAGGTTGAAACCCTAACATGCGAGGGTTTTATATAACCTTTGGTCGATCTTAGCATTATTCTTTTTTCACATATATGTTTATAAATACTCTGTAAAATCCACTTTCCCTTATGTGATAATTTTCTTATCTTATACTTCAGAGTTTTCATCCTATTCAAGGTTGCTATTTTGGGTGACCCATTACCATATTTTTAATGGATTTAACATTTGTTACAAGTAGAAATTAAGGGTCTTTTGAATGAAGTTTTTTCTTAGGTATAACCCCTTTTATATTAAAAGAAAAATAGCCGTGTAATATTTCCTTTAACAATAATTTCATTTGACAAACCTTTGGCTTACATTTAATTTACTGGATAATTCACATGTATACTAAACCTATTCAAATCATTTACAAATTCTTTCATTTACTCTAAAGATTGTTCAATCTATTTAATGAGTTTGGAATCCTCCCTATAGGTCGGATGATCTTTGAACCTCTTGTTCATTCTTATGCATGTCGTTGAATCTCTCTTGTTGAAAATAAACACCCCAGATATATTCTTTAACTTATAGTATGGAAAATTTTTCATATTATTACCCTAAGGGGCATTTATTTTTGGTTTAAGGATATAGTTCGACAAGTGTATTATTAAAGAGGATTAAGTTTGAAATTCTTTAGTCTAGAATTGTTATTCTATGTAATCACTTGGGTAGGGGGCATGACCTGTAGAAAATTTTACCAAATGGGCTGAAACAATGCCTACATACAACAACACCGATGAAAAATTTGCATTATTTATTTTCAATCATGTCATTGCTAGATTTGGTGTGGTGCAAGCTATCATTACAAGCCATGGAAAACTTTTTTGAAACCACATGATGTCTGAACTTAGCACCTAGTTGGACCTTCAACATGATAGCTTAAATCCCTATTACCCACATGCCAATGGGAAAGTAGAAGGCATTAACAAGGTTTTGGAAACAAAGTTGTAAGGGATTCATAAAATGAATTGGCACCTCATTATTTTTCAACTTTGTTGGCATACCATACATCTTTCCAAACTGCAATTGGATTTACACCCTTTTAGTGTGTGTATGGTCTAGAAATACTCCTTTCCATCAAATGTAAGATTCCGTCTTTAAATCTTGTCATCAAGATTCTTCCTGCAACTTCCACAAAATAAGAGTTTTTTTGCATCTACCACACTTAAATGAAATCTGGTGCAATACCACAATGGCCAATGAGGCCCAAAAAAACACACCAAAGCACAGTATGAAAAGAATGTTAAGCCTCGTGCCTTTTCAGAAGGTGACCTAGACCTTTTGTATGATTAGGAAGTAGATAAGTTAGGGGTTCAGAAGCTCAAACCAATGTGGCTAGGCTCGTATATAATGAAATGTGTACTTGTGAAAGGGGCTTATGAGCTCATTGATTTTGATGGAATCCCTTTGGCTCAAGCCAGAAATGGGTTGTACCTTAGAAAATACTATGCCTATATTACCTTTGCATAGTCAATGTGTACATATTGTATAGGTGTGTTAGTGTGTTTGTAGTGTGTTTCCTTCAAAGTTTCCTATCATATTTGATAATCTTGAGCTACATTTGATTTGCAGATGTTTTTATTCCCTCAACCATATGTTGGTTATGCTAATGACGCTAGCTGTACTACTGAGAACCTTTCCTCTGCAACATGGGTTATTTATGCTCCAAATGGCGAGTTAGAGAGTTTACAAGGGATTTGTATTGGTCATTAAACTAATAATATCACTGAGTATAGCGTAGTGATCAAATTATTTTTTAAATCTATTTCACATGGCATTTTCCATTAGATGGTCAGAATTGATTCACAACTCATAGTATTACATATAAACAACGTCTATTTAGTATGAAGTCCAACCATGTTATGTATGTTTTTATGGTTTCGCCTTCTAGAATGAAATTTTGATTACATTCAATATGAACATATTTCCAGAAGTCTAAACACATTAACTGATGCATTAGCCAATTATATTTAAGACAAACATTTGCAACACATATAAATATTTCAATAAAATATTGCACATTGAACAAGAAAATAGAGAAAATTGGGAACATCGATAGATAACTATATATAGAGTTTGGTTTTACAAAAACTGTGTCCAAGACACATATGGACACAAAACCTATAATATCAAAATACATGAAGACAAAATATGGCTCTAAGGCCTCCTAGTAGACTAGTTTCGATGATGATTGCAATAACACACAATCATGTAGACGACCTTGCACAACAACTGACTGATGTGATCTAGAACACCAATAATGTATCACTACAAATGCATAGGGATATCATTGACCCTAGTTTCTGGCACACTATGGGTCAAACCCTTAACATGACACTCAAACTCAAAAAAAGTATCAGTTATGTTGAGATCCTGCATCTCCTCCTCTGCCCCTACACCAACACCAATAGCTGCAAATTGCAAGTCTCCTCATTACTAAAGATATAAGGAGCCTACTAGTCATACTGGTATAATATCAACATCTGAAATATAATAATTAGTGTCTAATACATAAAAAAAAACAAATTGTAAAATCTCAAAACAAAAAAAAAACATTCAAATTGACATTGTTTTACCTATATCACCCCATTTCTCACCTTCAGGTAAAACGATCTTTGGGTCTCCTTGGAAATTAGCTCTGGCATATGGATAATCCTTGATCATGATAAGTTAAAACTACAACCATAGAAATAAAATAGGAGTGAAAATAATTGCAGATGTAACCCCTTGATGAGACATGAGATCTACGCATTGCCTCATCCGTGGAACTTTAGGACTTGGAAGCTCGAGCGAAATGCACTAAGGACGAAGTAGTGGTATCCTCACCAGAGAAAATGATATTGGAATAGAACCATATCCAAAGTTCTTCAATCGCCCATCCCTTTCTCTATTGAGTTGTTCCTTCAAATTTTCCAACACCCCCTCACTCTAGTTAAACATAGTGCGTTCTATGCATTCCAATGCATATTGCATTTGGGACTTAGTAGCCAAATCCAAAGAGACATTACCAACCAACCAAAAGATGATGAAAAGGATCATTGTGAGAGGTGGTCAAATCACATCCTTAATATCTATATTTCTGTCCTTTGTTCGTTGAGAATGGTGTATACATTACACAACTATGTAGTCCTTGATAGTTTCACTACCCCTGCTCATGCCAGATAATGATATAGGAGCTCCTCTCTGAGAAAACCCTTTTAGAAAATAGATATCTTCTACATTTATCATGAGAGTATGTGCTTTGATCCTGAAGCACTGTTCATGAATATCCCATGCCATGACCAAATGTTCTAGTAACTCAAGTTGAGCTCCCATGCCTAGAATCTAGAAAAACTTAAGTGCACAATTCCTTAACGCTTGCATTGTTGTCGGGTCATTGGCAACATCCAAATCTTGAGACTCATGTTCTCTTTCTCTCCATCTTAGAACCATTTTTTCTCTAGTTAATATCTATAAAATCACAAGAAAAACACTTGGAATCAATCTTGTGCAAAAATTTTAGAGAAATATAGCTCAAAAATCTTAAATTTTTTATATTGCACCCATCACTCCTTCCTTTCAAGGGACAAAGCGACCCAACGCACTCTTCCTTTGGCAAATGCATTGGTTCATGCTTCCTAGTGTGGATCAGGCATACCCAATGCACCTTTTGATACAAATAGGGTACGATGCACCTAGGGTGAAAATGTATGCCCTAAAATGCTAATAACTCTCAAAAAATTACATGGAATGAAAAATGGAAACTGTGAAAAAGGATAAAAAGGATAGATCTCCTACCTGAAATTGACGACATTGAAAATGGTCCACTGGATTGGTTGAAATCACTTGCTGAAGTTTGAGGGTAAAATGTATTGATAGATCAATCACAAGAGGTAAAATGAAAATGGTAATTTTCTTCTTACTTTTTCCTATTAATAGTCAATTTTATTATTAATTTTTTATATTTTAATAATTTTGACCTAATTTTACCATATAACATACATGTTTAATATTGTTGTGATGTTTTGACCAGGTTAAAGTCTAATTGAAGGATCAGATATAAAATATAAGTTGAATACATGTCATTTTGATGAAGGAGCACACTTTTATCACTTTTTTGGGCTCGATAAACTTACAAAAAAGGAACCCTATGGAGTCCTCTTTCAACTCTTTTGAGACTCCTGAAACATGAAATGTCTTTGAGCACTTGTATTTCGAACTTGTTAAAGTAAATGAAAATATATCTACCCAGTATAAGTTTAACTGTTTTTTGGACTAGGATAGACTATTTATGAAAAATGAATACTTTAGTCGAACATGATTAAAAGGTTCTCCTTAATATCATTTTTTGCCTTTTTAGATTCAATAGGCTAAATTTATGAAAATGAAACTTTGGAGTTTTCATTTTTACGTCTTTTTCAAACTCTCTAAACATGAAAAAGAATTCAGTTATACATTTGTTGGACTCGTAAATTCCTCAAACAATGTTGGACTCGTTAAACATGATGACACTGAACCACTCCTTCTGAGGGTTCATTACATATACTTAGAAGGATTCATCCAAAGGATGAACTTATAGATCAAGCATCTATTATCCTCCTCAAGCTTGTCAAAATTAAAGAGCTACTAACCAGAAATAGTTGGGGAAATTGGGAAACAAGGTACTTAACCTATTAATGGATGCAAGTCTCTCTTGAACATGACACTCTTTCACTTCATCTCCGTGACTATTGGGTTGGGAAATATGCTTTCCTCTTTGGTTACTAACACCATATCAAAAGCTTCCACAATCGTTTTTGAGTCAATGTTGCCAACTCCATAAAGTGTCATCAATATATTCAAGAGAACTACTTCAATTGACATCTACTACAATTCTCTTAAGAATTGATTCATGCACTTTGATCCTTAACCAACTCTGCATCAACATCATTCTTTCTCAAATATTGATACCTATTTCATGTCATTGATGAGGAATGCATCAAGGCCCTCTTGCAATGGGTCGATTCCTATTGATATTAATTCATTATCCAATAATTTAACTTAGGATCTTCCTTCAGTAACTTGGAGCTTGCAGACATCAATGGAAAGTTTCCTCGCTCTTAGCAATAGGTCCTCATCATTGACCTTCGACTAGAAGAATCTATGTGGTGTTCGAATTTAGTTCGTTCATTCAAACCACATTGATTATACTATAGTACCTTGAGAGCCATTATCATTATCAATTGTTTCTCTCACATTTGTTGGTGACGTTCATCATTGGCTAGTAATTAGATTATGTTTAACATGTTTGACTCTAACTGATTTATTCGTATGGTTAGACTCATACTATTGAGTGACAGGGTAGAAGACCCTAAATCTAGTTCCATCCATCCAGAGTGTGATTTCAGGATTCATACAAGATTACAAATTATGATAGCTATGCTCATTCAGACATTCATCCAAGTATTGTTCAACATTCTATCATCAGTGGATGAGACTTCTTAACCTTTGTACATGTATTATTGGCTTATATGCTGAGCATGGGTATGCCTCCCTCAATAATGATATGATAATGATAATATGTGTTGTAGCAAATGACGATCTTGACCAATTTGTTCTTGATCCAGACTTATCACAAAGTAAAGCACTTCATTCCTCAACCACTACTTCTGACATTGTACTTTAGGGGGAAATATGTTACAGGTCTACTTGTCAGATCCACTCAAAAATATTGAAAAACAGATAATAACATCCTTGAACACTTTGTCACTATCCCTTTGCAAATCTCTAAGCATCACCTTTCCAAAACATCTGAGTTTTTGGGTCAATTAACTCAAAAACATTATTTTTAACCCTAGTGCACCCTGCATGCCTATCCACCTACAATGGTTTCAAGTTGCATAACTAAGCAATTGCACTAATCAGAGTAGGTTGCTCTACTTTGCAAGAGTGATGGCTCTAGAGTTTTGAGAAAATTAAAAAATATTTTTGAATCTTTTCTCCTTCAAGAAGCTTCTAAGATGGTTTTAACCATTTACCATGGATAAATATCCCAAATTCCTATTTGAACCTACTCTAGTTGTCTTATATCTTATCCCTATATATTATATTCCCTCATATGTGGATCTCACATCTAGATTGGTAAATCCTAAACTACCACTTTCACCCTATAACTTTATTGCCTCCCATAGAGTGAGGGTTGGATTTTGGAGATTACTAGTGCCCTCTTACTACTGTTATGAGCATAAGGAATCATCATCCAATTATGCATTAGGGTTGAGTGCGAAGGTTTGATTTGTTGCAAGGTTTTCTTTTTTGTATTTATTAATACAAAAAACACTTTGTTTTACTATACTTGTGTCATGTTGATGCCTTTGTATTTCAATTCCATGTTGCCTCAATTATTAGAGACATTGGATTATACACTGTGGATATTGTAGTTCTCTTTCTTGTTTTAATCATTGTTGTAGGTTTCATTTATAGCACTTGGAGCTAGATTTGGAGCTTATAAGCAAGGAGAAGAAGGTGACTTACTACAAATTCCAGGTAGGTCTCTTTTCCACATTCTAATCTCTCTAAGGAAAACATAGATCTTTTTTCTCTTTGTTGTTCTAGGTCAGACCACTAGATCTAGGGAGTTCATTTTTTTCCGCATAAGTGAATTTTCCACATAACAAAAGGTTATCCATTATTACCAAGATAATCATCTATCATCAACATCTGCTAGTGTCAATGTCATTAGAATATCAAGACTCACTCTTCTAGAGTTATTGGTCCTCAAATTCCTTTACCTCTACCTAGGTAAAGAATGTTGAGACCCTCAACTAGCAAGCACTAACCCACCCTTCCCAGCGAGTCCTCTAGAGTAAGGCCTCACTCAACCCCTTCTTGGTTGGTGATCAGGTCTACATTATAAAAGGACATCACTCCACCCTTCTTAGTGTGTGATCAGGGTCCAAGACCTCACTCCACCCTTTTAGTGTGTGCTCACCCAACAAAGAATGTCCTTGGAAGTATTACCTCTATCCCGAGACAGATATTTTGAAAAAACAGCAACCGAATGATCAACCCTACAGTGACTCTGACTGTTTCTTGTGCTCGACAATGAAATCTACTCCAAGCATTGCTTTGGAACTCGTCACCCTCTCTAGAACTGCGCCACCCTCTCCCGGCTCAAGATTTGTTGATCAACTCCCAGTTTTCCCCACAGAATCTCCTAGTGGTGCCTATCAAGCCCTTTGTTTCCTCTGTGTTAGCCTCTACGACTTCTGTGTTAGCCCCTACAACCCTCTGCATCCTCTTCGCTGGCTCCTACGGACTCAGCATTAACCCTCCTTGGACTGTGTTGTCTCTCCTGACACTTTTCTGCCTCTATGCTATGTATTCTTCAGCTCTGGATCAAAATTCCTTGTTGAACTGCCCCTCACTATATCTGATCTCTAACTCAATTTCCTCAGCAAACCCAACCATAGAAAATCGAATTCTTGATCTATCTTGGTGTATCCCTAACTGACCCTCAAGCCTCCTCTTATGCTTTTCCTGTTGACGATTCAATGACTGAGATTATGTCCCTAATCAAGGGCTAATATTAAATCTAATTTGATCCTTGTCACTTAGAACTTTCTCACCCATTTTATATTAATACACATTAATATTTTTATTTCCCTAAGCTTAAACTTAGGAACCCATTAAAAATAATAATTATTTTAATATCTCTTCATCCGGGTGGAATTTGTCCAAATGATTTATGGGTCTTGGAGATCTCATGTGCCTTAGACTCTCCACCAAATTTCATGGCTAGAGCACATCCGATGTTATGAAAAATCAACATTAAGAACACTTTTTCAATACTGTACCTTATTATTCCATTACTCTATGACAATTAGGTAAGCCTCATCATTGATGGTGTCTTCCACATTCTTATGCATGATCCAATTCCTTCATTTAGTTCTTTTATAGTGTCCTCATTCTCTTTTCGATGTAATAAATATAGTTTACTTGTGTGAAAATTAGTTTGACCTTCATTATCTATATACCACAAGTTAGTTGGCTCTAACCACTCAATATATCTAATGGATTCCTCGTACCCTAATACTAAGACATCATTGAGTATTATAATTAGATGTACTGGATAGTAATGAGATGTCCAACCAGTGCATTTTTTTACTTATTTCATGTATATCTTAAATAAAATGTTCAATTCACACACCTTGCCACCTAGAATAACTATTTTTTTCAATTTTGTAGTATGTATTGATGGGATGAGATCTTGGGGAAGAGAGAACCCAGAAGGAATTAATCCCATCCCTAAGTGAGAACAATGATGATGTTGATTAAGGGATGATTGATAATTAAAGGGATCCACGGTTTAGAAATTAAAAGCGTTAAAGTTATTTAAAACGCTTCTGTTTAGGCTTGTCGTCCATAACCCACAGGCCTAGATTTGAGTTTTTAATGGAATTGGGATTTTGGGCTTACCCCAAGATCTCATCCCATCAGTTTGGTATCAGAGCAGTAAACGATTCTATGGAAGGAGGTACAGTTCTTAATGAAGTATGGTCTTTATATTTTGTGTAGGTAGCAGCAGAGGAAGGTGAGAAGATTGCAATAGCCTACAGCGTTTACCAAAAGACCAAGTCCAGAGGAGAGCTTGGTGAGGTAAGAGGTAGCAAGGAGGACTTGCTATTGCAGAGGTAGATTACAACTCACAAGTTAAAGATATTACGAAGACCAGGAGAAGCATATGACCAGGAGAAGCATATGACCAGGAGGTCATAAATTTTTGTGCCTCGGGAGTCTGATGCGGGAGCAACCAGCACCAAAGCAAGCAAATGCAAGCCATGGAAGCAAAATAGAGTTATAGCCGATTTAAAGCAGAAAAATAGATTTAAAGGGGATAAAGAAAATTTAAAGTAGATTTAAAGGGTGCATTATGAAGCTTTTGTGGAGAAAATTAGGAGAGGATAGGATTCATCCTTCCTAAAATTCTTATATAAATGTAATGTGATAGGATGTGATATATATCGGTTCTGTGAGGAAATTGTGAGTGAGCAAGATGTAGTCGAGCATGAGCTCGTTTCTAAGGCTGAAAGGCCTTAATTTTTAACTGTTTTATATAATATATAAAACCCTGTTTGAGGGTGAATTGTGTATGTAATGAGTGTTTTATAATTGAGTTATTTCCATGTCATGAGCTTGTTGATCGACCATCGATCACTTGAGGATCGATGGCAATCTAACTATCGTGTATATGTCATATATGAGTGTTCTGTTGAAGTCGATTTTATTTATAGATGGGTGCTTGAACTTAACACAGTGCTTGGAAATTGCTTGAAGTGGTTTACATCTCCACTTTGTCATTGTTATGTTACCGAATGTGGTTCGATTTGAAAAAGTTTTTCTTTTTAAAACAAGACCGTGCTTGAACCGGAAAAGAAGAGAATCCCTTTTCTTTTGTGAGTGATACTTGAGTTTGTATCTAACATACTCGGCTCTTATCGCTCATCTGTTTATGGTCCTGGGGGATTGATCCACGAGCTCATCCAAGTCAGAGGCTAGATCTGAAGGCTAGCATTGGAAGGGAATTCGACAGTTGTGGAGCTAGGTTAGCGCAATGGCTTTGATTGATGAACCACTGTATCTTATAGCTATTCTGATAGACGAACTGAAAAATGAGGATATTCATTTGTGACTAAATTCTGTTCGAAAACTTTCAAAAATCGCACGCGCCCTTAGGGAAGAGAGAACCCGGAAGGAATTAATCCCATCCCTGAGTGAGAACAATGATGATGATGATTATGGGATGATTGATAATTAAAGGGATCCACGGTTTAGAAATTAAAAGCGTTAAAATTATTTAAAACGCTTCTGCTTAGGCTTGTGGGCCATAACCCACAAGCCCAGGTTCGAGTTTTTAATGGAATTGGGATTTTGGGCTTACCCCAAGATCTCATCCCATCATGTATCCATCATTCCGCTCAAGGAAATTTATGATCAATTATTGAAACCTTTAAAAAATGGATACAATGTCAGTTGACTAGCAATACAAAGCCACAACCTCTAGGCATCAAACACATTGCAATCTATGAGATTCATGCTTGCCATCAAACCTCTAGGATCTTGGCTCTCTATCATCATTTAAGTCACTCCGCCCCCCTACACCAAGGTGCGTAGCCACTCAGGTTTGGCTTTTAATTCAAAACCCCTGCAATTCATTCTAGGATTGGCTTCTTTTCATGGTATCTCTAATCTCTCCAATATGGAATTTTGGTTCTCACTTCTCTATTCCCTTCTTTGGTTCATTTTTTGTAGCAAGATTCCTCACTTCATCCTCCTTGTAATTCGAATTCCCTCCCCTTGCTATTAGCCTGATAAGCTTAATCACCTGTGAATCCCCCCTGGTATTACTCTATCAGCGCTATGTTCTTCCCTCCTACACAGATGACCATTTTTCTCAGTGGGACCTAGTTTGGAGAACTGGGGTGTAGAAAACTTGTAGAAGCAGTTTGATAGGGCCAGTGAAAATTTACTACTTTAGCATGGAACCTTACACACATATACCTTTCCAATGTAATAAGAATCATCTCAATTGGAGTTTGTATGCCAAAATTATGCCAATTGGAAGATAACCTTCCTGTTTTCACCACCATAATTTGAGAGGAAGACAAGGCGAAGGAAGATAAACTACAAGGATCACTTCGTAAAAGGACAACCAAATTGAGAATAAAGAAGACAATGGTGAACATTTAAGGTGGAAGAAACATAACCACAAGGGTCAGTTGGTAAAATGTTAACCAAATTTAGAAATACGGAGAGGCCTTGGTTGCTACTTCACATTTTTAGATATCTTGCAGTGAAAATTGGCAAGATTTCCCATGCTCAATGAGAATGTAGTGGGACATTAAATGAATTTGGAAGATGTTAAATGAATTTGCAATTTCCCACTTCAGAGTGTTGAGTGTCATGGAATACTTGTGAACATTCATTATTGCACTTAACAAAAATATCAAATTATTGAGCAAAAACAAAAATACCAAACACCAAATAAAACACAACAACAACACTATGTAAAATGAGAAGAAAAAGACAAGAAAGTGTTTGATAAAAAACCAACAAAAATAGCAACTAAAAACACAAAAATTAATATATATTATACATATATAGACAATACATAAAATTATATATATATATATATATATATATATATATATATATATATATATATCTATATGAAACATTATACACACAAATATTAAACATTAAAAATTTTAAAATGACTTTCAAATCCAAATTAACAAATTCCTATATAAAAAAATGATGCAGGACACAACAAGAACCTCTCATTTGTAAATATGGAATAAAGAGGGGGTGTGATTATTTTAAAATATTTTGTTATTTTTAATAAAATAGGGAGTGTTTTTAGGCATAAAAGCAATAGTTGTGGATAAGGAAGGCTTTTCTATTTTAAAACAGGGAAAAAGATGGGAAAAAGCCTCAAGATGCTTTTCACCATGTGTATGCATTGCATGTAGACTCTTAGAGGTTTTAGTTGAGTTATTTTAGGATTTTTTTAATCATGTTAAGTTTTATAAATAATGTAGCCTCAAGGACATTGAGGATCAGAGGGAGAGATAGAGATAAAGTGTGAGAGGTTTCTGGTTGGGAGCCTTCTGGCAGGTTGTAAAGGGCCATCAATTCTGATTACCTGGCCAAGTTTGTAAGTAATTGTTTTATTTTAAATGAGATATATATATAGATTGGATGATTTGTGAAATGACTGAAAATTTTTAAAGTTATAAATTTTCCAAGAAGGAATAAACTTTCATATTAAGAAACAGTGAAATGGTTTCATAATTTCTGCTATTGGGTAATTATTTGAAATGCATGCTCTATATGCATAAGGGAAGAAAAGATCCTGGTTTGTAGGCTTGGCAGCCTGTCATCAAGTGGTATCAGAGCGGGAATATTTTTTTGAAGAAGTTTGTTTTTTTAAGTATGTTTTTTGAAGAACTGAAGAAAGTTTTGTTGAAGATCTGATATGCAGCATGCACAAGTGAAGAATATTGCAGCAGTGGAAAGAAGACAAGATCAGGCAAGATCTTAAAGGTGAGATGATCTTTTTTGATTTGAAGTTAATGAATTGAAGTTTATGGTTGCATAGAGTGGCAGTGAACCTGAAGAATCTAATAAGGAATTGGATAGAGAGGACAACTGAAGTGTTCTCAGGAGAGAGTGGGAGATTCCAGAAGCCTAAAAGGAGCAAAGGTGTTGCTCAGGAAGAGGTTCCAGACGGAGGACCCGTGCTTACCAAAAGACTAAGTGAGGAGAGCTTAGTGAGGTAAGATTGCAGCCAAGAGGACTAGCTGTTGCAGAGGCTTGTTGCAAAGGAGCTCATGAAGAAAGAACGAGAAGAAGATGACTACTAATAGTCATAGCAGAAGTTCAGGAAAAAGCCACAGTAGAGGACATAAGAAAGAGGATGCCAAGGTAAATGGCAAGAAGATGAGTCAAGAGGAAGTTGAAATGGAACAAGGAGAATTCCTCGGAGATAGTGAAGATGAAGACTTGAAGATTGAAACTTCAAGTAAGACCAAAGGGTCACATGGTTTTAAATGTGACAATTTGTGTATGTTTGCAGGTGAAAGACAATTGACTGATATTGTCATGAAGAAAGAGTCTAATCAGGATATTGATGCAGAGAAAGAAGGACCAGCTGAAGATTCCTCAAGAGTTGTTGAAGGGACTGTAAATGATGATGTGATGCTCCAAAAATGCTACAAAGAAATTGCACTGTTGGAATACTGGTTGGAGAATCCAAGATATGACAGGGAAAATGCAGCAGATGGAAGAGTTCAATACAGTGAACAAATACAAGAAATTGCCATGGACGCAGATGACATGGGAGAAATACTGGTTGACAGTATTGAGAATTCTTCAAAGGATCCCTGAGAAGTTTGAATCAGCATACTGATGTGCTGATAATTGAGGATTCAGAATAGTATACTGAGATGTTGGCAAAGGAGTACAAGGCACTGATGCCTTATGGTTTTTATTCTGACAAGTGTTTTGTGAATGCAGGTATTATTGCAGAACATTTGACTCAGTTGAGTAGTCAAATGCAGGGAGAAGAAGTTCTCTATTCCAGAAGACAAGAGGGTATGGATGATCGGGTGGCAGTCAGAACAGAAACAAGAATAAGAGCAAGAACTCAGCAGGCCATCTTAGCTCAGCAGGGAGCAAGAAATCAATAGTTTGAAGAATTATTGGACAAAGAAATTGAGCTCATTAGAATAATCATGTTAAAAGCATCTCAGCGGAAAACATCAGCAAGAAAGAGAAGCAGCAGAAGCAACAGCAAGATGAAAACAGAGACAGATTATGAAAGTGCAGCTAGTGGAGCAAGACAGCATAAAATATGGAGACCTGGAGAAAAGCAGCAAGCAACAACAAATGGAAACTTGCAGCACAAGGTATGGGATCCAGGCATACATAGATCCCAACACATGATCAGGAGATCATGATTAATTTTAAGGTTGGGTG
>APFE031661542.1:7652-139144 GCA_000404065.3 Pinus taeda
GTGGCATCAAAGGCTTGGACATATTGGAGAGAAGGGCCTTCGAATACTTTATGGTAAAGGTATGGTAGAAGGTATGAGTAATATCTCTCTGGATTTTGATTTATGTGAAAATTGTATATATGGGAAGTAGAATCGGGTGAGTTTCCCCTCTGGTGGTAAGAGGGCGAAATAGATATTAGAGCTTGTGCACAGTGATGTGTTTGGATTTGTGAAGGTTCCATCACTAGGGAAGTCTGTGTACTATGTATCATTTATAGATGACTTCTCAAGGAATACATGGATATATTTCCTTAAAAAGAAATCTGAAGTCTTTGATAGGTTCAAAGAATTTAAGTCTCTGGTGGAAAACTAGACAAAGAAGAAGATAAAGGTGTTGAGGACAGATAAAGGTGGAGAGTTTTGCAATAAGGAATTTGAAGAATTCTGTAAGAAGTGTGGTATAGCACGGTAGAATACTACTCCATATACACCTCGGAAAAATGGAGTTGTAGAAAGAATGAACAAGACGTTGATGGAAAGGGCAAGAAGCATGCTCAGTGGTGTTGAGTTAGGACAAGAATTCTGGGTAGAGGCAGTGGAGACAACATCTTACCTGGTCAATAGTTCACCTTCATCAGTGTTGGAGGATAAAACTCCAAAAGAGGTATGGACTGGTAAGAAACCCTCTCTTTCACATATGAGGGAATTTGGATGTGATGCATATGTACATGTTCCAAAGGAGAAATGAACCAAGTTGGATAGTAAATCTCAAAAGTGCATCTTTATTGGGTATAAGGATGGTTTAAAGGGTTATAAGCTTTGGAACCCAGCAACACGGAAGGTCGTGTACAGCCGAGATGTGGTGTTCAGAGAGGTGAAAGATGTTATTAAACATGAAGTCCAACCAAAGAAACCTAAAAAGATAGAGTTTGAGCTAAAGGAGGAAGAATCAGACTCTACAACAGAGGAGGAATTAGAAGATGAAGAGCCACAAACTCTGGGTGTGAGAAGATCAGTTTGAGAAAGAAGGCAGCCATAAAGTTATAGTCCATCTACTTTCTATTCAAATTTTGCTTTGTCTATTACTGATGATTATCCTAGAAATATGAAGGAAGCAGTGGATTCAGAGGATGGAAAACTTTGGAAAGAGGCCATGGTTGATGAAATGGCATCTTTGCACAAAAATTAGGCTTGGGATCTGGTGGAGTTGCCGGCTGGAAGGAAACCCATTGGCAGCAAATGGTGTTCAAGAAGAAGACAAATGCAGAAGGGAAGGTGGAGAAATACAAAGCTCGGTTGGTAGCAAAAGGTTATTCCCAGGTGCCCGGAATTGATTTTGGTGATATTTTTTCTCCTGTTGCCAAGGTAACTTCTATTAGATTACTTTTATCTATTGCTGCTGCTTTTGATTTTGAGGTAGAACAGATGATGTGAAGACAACATTTCTTCAGGGGGATCTGGAAGAGGAAATTATACATGAAAGCCAACTGAAGCTTTGCATTGAAGGGTAACGAAAGAACTAGTATGCAAGTTAAAGAAGTCTCTGTATGGGTTAAAACAGTCACCAAGGATATGGTATCAGAAATTTGATACATTTATATGGGGACTTGGCTTCACCAGAAGCAAAGCATATCACTGTGTGTATTTTAAATTAATTGGTGACCATGTTATTTATACGGTCTTATATGTGGATGATATGTTGTTGGTTGGAAATGACAAAGAAATTATCGAGGATTTGAAGACCCAATTGTCCTCCAAATTTGACATGAAAGATCTTGGTGCTGCAAAATATTTCTTGGGCATGGAAATTGAAGAGATCGGGCAAAGAGGAAGCTCTGGTTAAACCAGAGGAAGTATGTCGAGACAATATTGCAGAGGTTTAATATGCGGGATAGTAAACCAGTGAAGGTTCCTATTCCTGTAGGTGTAAAGTTATTTGCTGAATAATGTCATAAGACACAAGAAGGGGAAGAGGATATGTCCCGTGTTCCATATGCAAGTCCAGTTGGTAGCTTGATGTATGCAATGGTTTGTACTAGACCATACATTGCACATGTAGTTGGAGTATTGAGCAGTTTTATGTCAAAACCATGGAAGGAGCATTGGACAACAGTGAAGCGGGTTTTTAGGTATTTGCGTGGCACTAGAGATTATGGTTTGTGCTACCAAGGAGGACCAGGATTGGACAGAGTTTTGGATATCCGTGGCTTTGTTGATGCAAAGTGGGCTGGAGATTTGGATCAGAGAAGATCTACAAGTGGGAATGTGTTAAACCTATTTGGAGGTGGAGTCAGTTGGATGAGTAAGAAACAATCTGTAGTGGCACTAGCAACTACAGAGGCAGAATACATGGCAGCCACTCATGCAAACAAGGAAGCAGTTTGGTTGCAGAGATTTTGTTCAAGTATGGGGTTAGTATAGGGAGCTATAAGGATATAATGTGATAGCCAAAGTGCAATTTTCTTGGCAAAGAACCCTGCTTATCATTCAAAGATAAAGCACATTGATGTTCAGTATCACTTTGTGAGGGATATGATAGAAGACAAAAAGGTGTTACTGGTAAAGGTGGACACTTTGAAGAATATTGCAGATGCACTGAAAAAATCTTTGAGCTCTGAGAAGTTCTCCTAGTGTAGAGAAACATTGGGCATTTCAGGGTTGGAAAACTGACTAAGCTCTCCTGTGCCCCCTGTGGAAAGAAAACAACAAGTGGGAGATTGTTGGGTTGTGTTATATTCTTTCCACGAGTAACCTATCTAGTGAATTGGGGGGTTAGAGGGGGTTCAAAGCCCCCCCTTCATTGCGCTGATTGCCTAGCGGGGGCTATCTAGGGATTTTGAGGGGAGCGGGTAGCCCCCCTTTATAGGGTCCAAGGCAGCGGCCCGTAAAAAAGAAAAATTGGACCCTATATTAGGTTGGGCGAAACTACCTATGGTTTCCAGTCCATGGTTTTGGATGTGATGGTTTTTAGTCCATGGTATTGGATGCTTCGACATGTATAAATATGTATTGTAACATTGAAAGGAATATAATGAAAAATCAAGCTGGTAGTCTCGATCTTGGGATCCAGTGGGAAAATCTCTGTGTATATGTGTTTTATGTGTTATGCTCTCGCATTGTTTATTTTTCTGTGTTTTATAATTCGTATGTAGGTAATTTCTGTATGGGGTTAAAACCTACAAAGTATACCGTAGCTCATCCACGTAATTTCGGGTATATAGGGTGGTGTTATAGTATGAAAAGTATAAAGGAATGCTCTCACTATGCAGTTTTGCATTAGACATTGCTAACACGGATTGGGACTCCACATACTTTCAGGTATATTTGGGAGGACTACATTAGGTTTCTATCCACCCATAGGTAACCAAGTCGGCCACCTTGTATACTGTGATACACTAGAAACAACATTTGGGGAGATTTCCTGCACATATGTTAAGTCCTTAGTTTACTAAGGTGGTATATTGCAGTTCACAATTACTTGGTAATCCTTTTGCCTATATTACCCTTTTTTGTTTATTTCTTTTTCTAATAAAAGCAATCAAAAATCGTGGAGGAAAATCAACCTTTTCCCCATCATTCACAGAGGACAGTGAATAAACCTCCTTTATTGCCTGAAGGTACACCTAGTCCGCAAAAGTGGTCTCGTTTAATTGAGACTAGTACATCACAAACTTCTAGTTCTTCATCTGATTTACCAGAGTCACCTATACCGGTAAGTACTGTGATCCCAATTAATCCTACTATTACTGGTTTATCTACTACTAAAGTGGAACCTTTACAATTACCCGAGGACACTAAAAGGTGAACTTAGTGAAACGGTAACTAAAGTTGTCCAACAAGAAGTTGATCCTCAACCCAAATTTGTTCAACAAGAAATTACTTCTGAACTTGAATCTATTCAACTGGAATTTGATCCAAAACCTATCACAATTCAACCAGAAGTTACTTCTAAACAAGAAGTTGCTCAAGAAATTCATCATGAACCCGTTGTTCTTTTACTAGAACACTTGGATCTTGAAGTTGAACAATCAGAAGTTGTTCCCGTACTAGAAGACGATCAACGGGTTTATCCTCAAGCATTTGTAACTATTGGGACTTCTCCTTTACCGTAGAGGAAAAACCTGGAAATTTATTACAGACCTGATGGTGAAATCCTTCCACCTGGTTTGGTTGCTATTGAAGAGGAATCTAAAGAAGAAACTTCACCCAGAACTCCAACTCGTTTTTGGACCAGGGCTTTATCTTTATCCTTCTTATCCTCAGTTAACTACTCCTTTTGATCCTGTTTACTTTCAAACTCCCATAGATTCATTAGGACATTTATTGGGTCATTTGAATATGACTAAAAGATCATCCCAAATGGTATCATCTGTTATCGCTGCAATAGAATCTACTGTCACTACTTCTTCGATGTTTACCACAACACTTGAGTCACATCTGTAAGGTGGTTTGTCCATCCCACCGGGTTACCAATATTTATCTCCAATTAACTCTGATCTTTCTTCTAGTCCACAGTATTCACCCATGTCATCCATAGGAATTTTATTTGGTTCTTCTCTTACGGATACTGAACAGTTTGATCCATCGAGTCAATATCAAGTTTGTTATGAAACCAGCTCAGAAAGAGATAGATCAGCGCCTTAGAAATAAGGCTCTTGGGGCAACCTCCCTTACATTACACAAATGAACAATTCTTGGATGATACAAATGAAAAGAATTCCTTACTATATATAGGAGTCTAAGGGATCATAATATAATCAGAGCCGACATAACAATAATAATGTAAGGGCACAATAATAACAATAGTGGGCTTCTATGGGGCACAATAATAACAATATGGGGATTACATGGGCACAAAAATATAATAAGGGAGTTGTACTAATAACAATAAGGGGTTACACTAGTAGTATAGGGACCTAACATCACCCTCTCCTTTAAAAAGTGTTGTCCTCAATGCTTGAGTAGTTCTTGATGCTCCTGTATAAAATTCTTGTCCTCCCATGTGGAATCTTTAGCTGGTAAGTTTTTCCACTTGATGAGATACTCTGGAATTGATTGATTTCATAGCTGTTGGGTTCTTGTTTCTGTGACTGTTCCAGGCTCCAATATGATTTTTCCATCCTTGTCAAGTTATGGCAATATTGTTTGAACTAGGATCTTCTGCAACTTTTGAATGACTGGCCACACTTCTTCATCCTTCTTCCATTCATATCTTGTTTTGTTTATCCAATCTGGTTGCATAATAGAAATGGCACACAACAATGCTTCCACATCCTCATCCTTTCTTGAGAGTGCATCTGCCACAACATTTTGCTTCCACTTTTTGTAGATGATTTCAAGGTCATAACCCAACATCTTTGTGACCCATTTTTGTTGCTCTTCAGAGGATAATTTTTGTTCTAAAAATTATTTAATACTATCATGATCCATTTTTACCTTGAAGTGTCTTCCCATTAGGTAAGGTCACCATTTCTTAAGTGCGTGTAGTATTGCCAACATTTCCTTCTCATAAATAGCTTTCTTGAGGGACATTTGTTTGTATGTATTTAACCATAAAAATAACCAATCGCCTACATCAAAACTTCTTTCATTGCAATGTTGATCTGCCTGTTGTTTCATTCAATTCTGCACCAAAGTGGCGTTATTCTTTAAAAGTTGGAGAACTTGTTGTTGATGCTCGATGTGATCTTTCACTGCTTGAATATTTTTCTTCTTGATATGTCCTTCTATATTTAGAGTTTGAGGAGTGGTAATTTCTTCCAGTGCATTACAAGATATGGTCGGATTCATTTCTTAATGCTCTATGTGATCTTTCACTTCTTGAACATTTTTCTTCTTGATATGTCTTTCTATCTTGATAGTTTGGGGAGTGGTAATTCCGGCCATTGCATTACAAGATATGGTTGGATTCATTTCTTCTTTCTTGATGTGGTCTTTCACTTCTTGTACCTTTTTCTTCTTGATATGTCCTTCTACCTTAAGAGTTTAAGGAGTAGTAATTATTCCCAATGCTTTACAAGATGTGGTCAGATTCATTTCTTCTTTCTCTGGGGTTGGTTCCTGGTGTATATACTCTTCTTTTGATATTTTTTGATCCTTTTCTTCCTCCTCTCCACAATCAATGTAAAATAATTTCTTCTTAGCATACTTATGACCTTTAATGTATTTTTTATCACAATTGTAACAAAGCCCTTTTTCTCTTTTTTCTTCCAATTGTTATGGTGTAACCTTTGTAGGTTGTGGAAGGCTAGGAGAAACAACACTTCCATCTTTATAGTTGTGAGGGGTAGACTTCCTTGTTGCCATAATTTTTCTTTCCACTTTGTAACAAAGTGCTTTTTCTCTTTTTTCTTCCAATTGTTGTGGTGTTTCTCTAAAGAAGATGTTGCTCTTTGTATCCTCATAATGTGCTATAATTTTCTTCGTGAAAATTGACCACGTGACAAGTGGTTTACGAGAACAAAGCCCTTTATACCATACAAATTGATCTTGTTCTAAATATGAAGATGCAATACATACCTTTTGTAACAGTGGTACACCATGTAGATCAAAATATTTCTCCATCTATAGTATCCAATTTACGGAATCCTTGCCATCAAACTTCCTCATCTCGATTTTTCTTGATTTTAGGAGCTTGATCTTGAAATGACTATAACTCTATAATTTTAGATCTCCAATTTTTGAAATTTCTTCCTGTGGTATCTCTCTGAGTTCTCTTTCCAATGCCACCATTCTGATAGAAATTGGATTCTCTAAGAGATATTTATACATAATCTCCCAAGATGACCTGATTATATACCTTTTCAGAAGAGCGAACTTGTATGAAGTGCCACGTGTCACTTTTTTGACCTTTGGATATGAAAAATATATACAGGAAATTATAGTCCATCATCTTTCTGTAAATTCTTATAAATTTCAATCTGATGCTCAGAGAGATAGTTATGACGATTTTCCCACGGTGACCTGTTTGGAATGTAATTCGGGGGTCTGCAAAAACCCTAACTTCCTCAGACTATATCTCTACAAATATAGTAAATACAGGATCTAAAATTAAGAGCCAAGGTTCAGACTAATTTCTTCTCAAATATGTTTTTTTTTTTATCTTCTGAAACTTTGTAGCGAAAGAGTTATATCAAAAATCCCACAATGACCTATTTTAGCTTAAATTTTGGAGCTTGCGAAAACCCTAAATTCCTGAGATCATATCTCCAAATATATAGTGAGACAAGCTCTGAAATTTGGACCTGAGGTTTAGCGCGATTTCATCTCAAATGGGTTTTTATTTTTTCTTCTATAACGTCGCAGAAAAAACGTTATAGTGAAAATGCTACGATGACCTATTTGGAGCAACGACACCCTAGAATCCAAAGCTCTGATACCAAATGTTATGAAAATAGCTCACAAAAAGATAAAAAAGATAGATCAACGCCTTAGAAATAAGCCTATTCGAGGGGGAAACCTCCTTTACATTACACAAATGAACAATTCTTGGATGATACAAATGAAAAGACTTCCTTTCTATATATAGGAGTCTAAGGGGTTGTAATATAATCAGAGCAAATATAACAATAATAATGTAAGGACACAATAATAACAATAGTGGGCTTCTATGGGGCACAATAATAACAATATGGGGACTACATGGGCACAACAATATAATAAGTGGGTCGTACTAATAACAATAAGGGGTTACACTAGTAGTATAGGGACCCAACAAAGTTGGTCCATCTGGTTACCGTCCAATGTATCCACTTTACATTAGATTACCTCCATATGGAGAACAATATGCCCAATCTTCTTATCCTCCATTTTATGGGGGACAATCATATGGAATTTTACCATCATCTTTAGGTCCAACTTATTCTGGAATGACTAATTGTCAATGGAAGCCTACAATGCTCGTTCAACCAAGGATTGTGTATCCATCGCAACCAATGCAACCTGTTTCATCCATACCTACTATGCCTGTCATTACGACTTTACCATAGTCACAAGTTTAGTTGATTGAATCTCAACCTTTGCAAGCTCATCCTTCAACCTCTTACCCTCAAGTTTCAGGTCTACAGACTTAGTCTTCTCAGGCCATTTTACTGATTAGCCTCGGTATTACTACAAGAATGTTGCAACTCCTAAGGCTATCAACTTTAATTATCAACTCGAGGTTTGTACAAACTTAAGAGGTATCAGCATTATATGTGCAGCATACAATGTGACCCTCCTTTGTTTTCATGATGTGATGGAGTGCATGTACTGAAGTCAAATCCTAAACTAATTGCAGAAAATGAAATGTTCGAAATGGAACCTTAACCTATTGAGAGAAGGAAAGTACAAGGAAAGAGACTAAAATAAAATGCTAAAACACACCATTTTCTAACTAAATGCTAAGAGGATTTGCTTCAAAATAATGATAAGTTAACACGTATGCAATCCTACTATCCTAAGCATGCAGATTCAAACCATCAAACCTTCTATTGATGTGCATGTAAATGAATAAAATAAATAAGTTTCTATTTTTGTCTTTTTTCATGTGAGAGTGTGAAATATAATATTTTTTGGTGATGTGGTAGGTGGATTGGATATGGTGGCGGATGGTTGGAAGGCTTGGGATACCCTTAGATGACCTTGTGTGGCTTCCTGGAGGTTTTCCCTCAATTTGGCCTCAAAACAAGCCACTACAGGAAAACCTACAGGATTCCCTGTATTTCTACAGGATACAACCAAGAGCAAAACGATGGGTGCTGGAAGTGATGGAAGGCTTAAGGAAGGTGGTTAGTGGATGGAATGGAGCGATAAAATGCCTAAGATCACTCAAAATGGAAAACCAAAGTTGGGATATGGATGTATTTTCTCAAAAAGCTTGGAGATGTTTCCTTGTGAAATGATCAAAATTGTTGAGGGTTTAGTGACCAAGAAAATCAAATGAAAATTGAATGGGAAAATTTTTATTATTAACTAGGATTTCTTAGGTCCCTATTCCAATTGGAATCACTCAAAAATACCTCTATTAACCCATGCAAAAAAAATAAAAGACATTACTAGTCGAAAATCTAGAAATTCGAGAACTAGTGAGCTAGTAAATAAAAAAAAGGCCTAACCAAATGAAGTGAAAATGCAATGGGGATTTTTTTTTTTTATGAACTAGAATGTTTTTTTGATCTAATGCAAGTGGAACCAACTTGATTGAAGCTTGTTAGCATGGTCTAAAAAATAGCATAAATTTACTATTCTTTGCTAAAAAGGAGGTTCATCAATCTAGATTTCAGAATAAGAAGACTAATCCAAGCAGCTCAATGATTACTATGAACTTCCAAATATTTTCCAAGGATGAAATAATGCTTGTGATATTGCAAAATAACTTACATCAACCACTTAACTCAATCCTACAACAAGAAATCATTAATACTAAATGCAAAAATAGAAAGAAATAAAAACTAGAGATGCATGTGAATAAGCAGTGAAAAGAAGGAAAGAAAATGATACAAAAGGGCTTTAAGGCTCCTGGGATGGTCAAGCCCACAGAAATGCAGAGACCTATGGAGGAGAGTAGGATTTAGAAGCTGAAAATGACACCAATATTCATTATTTTCATCAATATAATTACATCTCTGCAAGAAAATACAATGGAGGTGCGAAAATACGAATTCTCTCCACAATAATAGTAATGAAAATCTATTCCTAGAGAAAAATTCGACTTGGTAGTTATAAAAAATGATTAGGAATCATTCCCCTTGAATGGAGGAAGCTTTCTGCATCAAAATCCCTTGATTAGTAGATTTGGTCCCCAATACTAGGAATCTCCATTCAATGGCAGGGAACACATTCCTAGATTTTCTCAATCATTCCCTAGAGGCAAATTCGACTTGGTACTTATACAAAATGATTAGGAATCATTCCCCATGAATGGAGGAAGCTTTCCCCACCAAAATCCCTTCACTAGTGGATCTGGTCCCTTGATTAGTGGAACACATTCCTAGATTTTCTCAATCATTGGAGTTCCACAATCTGTGCCATAATTCCATAATATCTTCTTGATTTATTATTTATTATTGATCCTACTGTAGTCGGGAACAAGTCCCTAAATTATCTCCTCCTCCAAATCTTCATAATCTGTCCAATATTCTCATAATATTCCACAAAAATAAGTAATATTAGGCACAAATATGGAAGTATTCATAAGCCTTTCTAATGAATATATTAAAGTTGAAAATAAATTATCTAATGTAGGAAGAGAGGTTTAATGTACTAAAGGATGGTCATAGGCCTTAAATTATTGTTTAATTTAGAGGCATGGGCCTTAATTTATGTCTAATTTAGAGGCCCATCATACCCCCCTGCTGAAAGTGTTGCTCATCCTCTGAGAAACTTAGTGACCTTCTTGTGCCTCATTCATGGCCCTAGTGGCCTCTCTCTTGTGCATTAAGAAACTTGGCTATAAGTTCTGCAAGGACAAGCCCAAAAACACATTTGTGAAAAGAAAAATCATTATTTCTTGAGATCATTAGCTTGCCTTCTTCCCCTTATTCAAGATGGGTTCTTGAAAATCTTTCAGTTTGGCAAGGTCTTCCACACCCTTATCAACCTTCTGGTACCTTGTTCCGCCATTTGGACACCTCTAACACCTTCAAAATGAATTTAGATGAGAACTAGGACATGTTTTAGTAATTCATATCAAAACTATAGGAAACCCTGTCAAAACTACAAGAAACTATTTTTGAGCATAAATGATAGTCTGAGCCTAGCACATGCCCTCACCTTGACTCCCATTCCTTTCTCTCGTTTCTATAACATCTTTTAGGCCTTGGACAAAATCTAGAAAAAAACTAGAGACCTCTTGGAAAGCCTTTTTTCATCACTGTAGTTTTGAGTTATGTTTTGATGGTGGATGCCTCATTTCATTTTGTTGCCTTCTTATTCTCTCTTGTGGCCTAGATGATTGCCTAATGGCCTTGGAGTTCTCTATTTTGATTATGTCTCTTTTAGGCACTATCATTTTGGGTTTTAGCACAAAATTTTTCTTTCTTCCTTCTTGTAGCAGCATTCTACCTTCCTGTAGTAGTCCTTCATGCTTCCTTCAAAGCCTTCTAACTGTATGGGAGTGATGAGAAATGATGTAGAGGGATTGGATGATGATGCTAGGGCTCAAAGGGAGTAGTGTAGGTTTGTGAAAATGGAGAGGATGCTCTATTTGTTTTTTTTTAAAGTATGAAATGGGATGGATGAATGATGAATATATAGTAAATATGAAGTGGATGGAGCACTTGGAGTGTTGTAGTGACTTGGCCTTTGCAAAAATTTCTTCTTTTAGCTATTGTCTTCATTCCTTGAAATCATCCATCATAATTTGACTTTTCAACATTGCATGAGTGAAGGAGTGGGCTGCAATTAACTAGGTGAAGGCAGCTGAGACTGCTGACCCATCCTTAGCTTATAAAACCTCATCTCTCATGCATTGACAACAAATTTCCAACTATAATATGCTTAAGAGAAGAGGTCAAGAATATTGCATACTTGTACCTACCTGATGGTTGTTGGAGAGACTTGCATGTTGTTGCTAAGTTGATGTTGATGTGCAGGTGTTCGATGGTGATGATGATGATCCTAATGCTGTTGCTAAGCTCTGGAGGAGATTCTTTGACCTCTGGATCTCCATGCTAAAGCTGACTGCAAATCCCTAGCTACTTCATCATCATATCCCCTCAATTGTTTAAAGAAACCCATCCAATTGTGCCTTTGAATATCTCTAGTATAGGAGGGTGCTGATGAATTCTCCCTGTGTTCATGGGTTCCCCGTCCTTATCACTGCTTGATGAAGCCAACCTCTATTTTTCCCTTTTAAAATTGCTCACTCCCAATCTTGTAGGTTTTTAGGGAATCATGTACATTTACAAGACATTCTTTTGTTTTGCCCATATCTCCCAAAACTTTCTGAGCATGTTTCCATCATAATTATGCACCTCCCCATAAAAATAAATTTGGTCAATGGATGCACAAATCTCGAGAAAGATTAAAAATGGCTGAAGGTGATGGAGGCCGATTTTGTGGAAACCGTGCACTGGAATTTTTTGAAATTGCTTGGGCATGTTACCATCATCCATATGCATCTCTTCATGAAACAAATTTTTAAATGAATGCACGAATATCTAGAAAATGCACAAATGGTTGTAGGTGATGGAGGTTGATTTCTTGAAAAATTTGCACTAGAATTTGCTGAAATTTCTTGAGCATGTTACCATCATCCATATGCATCTCCCCGTAAAACAATTTGGCAAATGAATGCATGGTTTCCAAGTTATAGCAAAAACAAATTTTTTCTCTATGTATTTTTGTATCATGTAGTAAGACAGATCATCCTATAGGTTTTTAGGACAACAAGCAAATTGAATCGTAGAAGCTTGAGAATGATAGGTGGATGGTGGAAATAGATGAGGGTTATGGATTGGCATGGCCTTGGCCTTGTTGAAGCATTTGAGTAAAGAAGGAGAAAGTCAAAATTTGACTTCTTTTTACTAGGATTGACCAATTTTCCCTTTGGTACCAACCTGTTCTTGTTGCTTGTAGATGTTGGGGAGTACATGCATTCAAGAAAAAGATGCATGGAGCAAGGATTTCTTTTATGTTTTCTCTTCTTTTTCTTCCAGACCTACTAGGCGCCTCAAGGAGGTTTTCAACTAGTAGGTTTGCCTAGGTGCCTCAAAGGAGGTTTTCATCTAGGATCTTTTCGTTTTTACTATTTTTTATTTTTTTTTTAAACCAATGACCGCCTCATGGAGGTTTTCAATCAGTGAGCCAATCTGAGGTGCATCAAAGGAGGTTTTCACCTGATATTTTAATTTTTTTTCTCTTGTTTTTCATTTTTTTTTTCTACCCTACTCTACTTGAAAAAAAATCACTTTCAAGTATAAGAACACTTCCAATGGAACCATGTGCACATCAAGATAACAGATAAAATGATGTGGAGGCTTCACAAGTATGCTTTGACATGTACCTAGATTTGAAAGATCAAATTATTTGACTTTGATGATATCAAGCACATTTGAAGAAGAGGGTATTGCTGCAACTTAATGACTATCTGGAACCATATTTCAATATAGTTGTGATGCCCCTGGTCCACGTACGAATTTGGATCATCTTGGATGTCTTCTTCTTCCATGACCTCCAAATATTCCTCTTTTTGTTGATTGTTCTCTTGATCACATGGAGGACTTGATGATAACCATGAGGGAGATTTCTCAATCTCTAATTTTATTGTATGCTCTTCATCAAGTGCATCCCATTATTCTTTGATCTTCTCCTTCGAATCTTCTTCTGGATGTAGTCCTTCAATGAGATCAATAGAATATTTTTTTTGCAATACTCTTCCTAAGCTATGGTGAATACCATTAACCTCAAGAGCAGATGTTTGGAAGTGTTGTACCTCAGCATGGTAAGTGGGATGAGCTACTTCAATGTGTGGGTTTGGAAATGGTGGTACAAGTAGTTGAGTGGAAGTGGATATTTGAGATGGATGTAGTTGGGGTTGTGGTTGTGATGGAGGTAAATGGTAAGGATACCATGGAGTTTGGTATGGAGGATATTAAGGAAGATATTGAGGATATTGTGGATGGATCCCATAAGTTCCTTGCCAACGTTGTTTCCAAGATTGGTTTTGGGGATGAGATGGCCAATGTTGCCAAGGAAAGGGTGTGTTCCAATTACTTTGAGGTGGATGCCCATAATCTTGAAATTGTGAATTAGGATCTTGCATCATATCAGGTTGAATAGGCTGCCATGGTCCTCTTTGAGCTACATAACATTGTTGCATTTGCAAATGACTTACTCCATTGCCCTCTTGGTGAACTTCCTTCAACCTTGGTAATGAGGAGCAACATTTAACATTATGTGATTCTGCATGGACAACACAAACATCTTCTTTTTGATCATTTTGTATTCTTAACATTTCTACGTGTTTAGTTATATTGCTAAGAATTTATATTTTAAATTCATCAAACAAATTTCCGAGTTTAGCTTGACTTACCAATCTTGATGCTAATTGACTTAATCTTGCCCTTCCTCTTGATATGTGTTTGCATGTATCATAAATTTCTTCAAATGATAATTGGTATACATCACCTCTACTCACGAGATCAAGGAGATTAGTCCACTCATCCGTAGTTGTTCTAAGTAAGAGGGATTTTAGTGTGTCAGATCCTAAATGATGTAGTTTCTCCCTCTTAAAATTATACATGAACCTCTCTATTAGATCCTCTAAACACTCATATTATCTTTGATTCATTTTAAATATTTCTTCTTTAATATCATGATCTTTATATTTTTCTATAAATATCTTTTTCATATAATTCCATGATCTTATTGAATTAGTCCCTAAACTCATGAACCATTTAAGAGCTCTATCCTTCAATGTTGCCCGAAACAATCTCATTTTTTGAGTTTTTAATAAGTAACCATAAGATCTACAAACAATTTCAAATTCAAAGAGAAAGGTTTTCGAACCCTCTGACCTTAGACCATGAAATTTTGGAAGAAAATATGGAGGGATGTTCTTCATGTGCATGCTACCATCGGTATCTTGAATGGGAAATCCAAGAGGATCTTCCTCATTGGCATCATCTTTATTAATTTCTTCTACATTCATTGCCATTTCTTCTTCTACCTACAAAATTGAATGGTGATGTGGCTCTTATTGCACCATGTGATCAAATGAGGGGTGGGTTGGCATTGGAGAATTTTTGTTTTTGTTTTTATGATTGAATGAAAACTATAATGCAATGCAGTTTTCTACTTTTGAAATGAAATATTCCTAATGAAAATATTTTTCATTTTTTTGAAAGGTAAAAAGAAATGAATCAACTAGGGAAGAAAACAATGCATACTTTGACACCTCCCTGTCAATGGCATCAAAAACTCATGAGCCTCGGTATTGCAACAAGAATGTTGCAACTCCCAAGGCTACTGACATTAATTATCAACCCGAAGTTAGTACAAACTTAAGAAGTATTGGAACTATATGTGCAGCATACAATGTGGCCTTCCTTTGCTGTCATGATGTAATGGAGTGCATGTACTTAAGTCAAATCCTAAAATAAATGCAGAAAATGAAATGTTCAAAATGGAACGTTAACCTATTGAGAGAAGGAAAGTACAAGGAAAGAGACTGAAATCAAATGATAAAACACACCATTTTCTTACTAATTTCTATGAGGCTTTGCTTCAAAAGAATGCTAAGTTAACATGTAGGAAATCATACTATCCTAAGCATGTGGATTCAAACCATCAAACCTTCTATTGTTGTGCATGTAAATGAATAAAATAAATATGTTTTTCTTTTTGTCTTTTCTCATGTGAGAGTGTGAAATCTAATATCTTTTGGTGATGTGGCAGGTGGCTTGGAGATGGTGGTGGATGTTTGGAAGGCTTGGGAGACCCTTAGGTGACCTTATGTGGCTTCTTGGAGGTTTTCCCTCAATTCGGCCTCAAAATATGCCACTACAAGAAAACCTACAAGATGTACTAAAAACCTACAGGATTCCTTGTATTTCTACAAGATATAGTCGAGAGAAAAATGATGGGTGTTGTAGGTGATGGAAGGCTTAGGGAAGGTCGTTGGTGGATGGAATGGAGTGATAAAATGCCTAGGATCACTCAGAACTGAAGGCCAAAGTTGGGAGATGGATGGATTTGCTCAAAAATCTTGGAGAAGTTTCCTTGTGAAATGATGAAATTGTGGAGGGTTTAATGACCAAGAAAATCAAACCCAAATTGGATGTGACAAATTATTTTATTAACTAGGATGTATTAGGTCCCTATTCCAAGTGGAATAACTCAAAAAGACCTCTGTTAACCCATGCAAGAAAAATAAAAAAACATTACTAGTCGAAAATCTAGAAATTCGAGAACTAGTGAGCTATTAAATCTAAACAATGTCTAACCAAATCAAGTGAAAATGCAATGGGGAAATTTTTTTTATTAACTAGAATGTTTTTGTGATATAATTCAAGTGGAACCAAATCAATTAAAGCTTGTGAGCATGCTCTAAAAAGTAACATAAATTTAATGTTCTTTGCTAAAAAGGAGGTCCATGAATCTAGATTTAGGAATAAGAAGACTAATCCAAGAAGCTCAATGATTACTATGAACTTCCAAAGATTTTCCAAGGATGAAGTAATGCTTGTAATCCTGCAAAAGAACTTAAATCAACCATTTAACTCAATCCTACAACAAGAAATCATTAATATTAAATGAAAAAATAGTAAGAAATAAAAACTAGAGATGCATGTGAATAAGCAGTGAAAAGAAGGAAATAAAATGACACAAAATGGCTCTGAGGTTCCCTGGGTGGCCAATCCTAGTGAAAATCAGAGACCTATGGAGGAGAACAAGATTTAGAAGCTGAAAATGGCACCAATCTTCATTATTTTCATCAATAGAATTACATCCCTGCAAGAAAATACAATGGAGCTACAAAAATATGAGTTCTCTCCACAAGAACACTAATGAAATCTATTACTAGAGGTAAATTCGACTTGGTACTTATAAAAATGATTAGGAATCATTCCTCGTGAATGGAGGAAGCTGTCCATTTAATGATCTGTGTTTGCTGATAGGCATATAGATGACACTATGCAATAAACAAAGACATTAATTTAAATGATAATTGCTTCGTTCAAATAGTTGAACAAAGTAATTGATAAAACAATATTACACTTCTCTTTTATATTACCGATACATGCATGATTGAAAGAGTAGCAAATTGTAAACATCCAATAGTGGAAAGTATAAAGCTTACTGTTTAAAACACATTCATATATTCAATAATAGCAAAAATGACCAAACAACAATTCACATAAAAGGAATAAATTTAGACATAGATAATAGTACCATATGAGCTGCGAATTATTCCCTACGCCAATCGCAATTTGAATTCCTTCTTCCGATTCAGAAATACTTTTAAATAAAGGGAATAGTGCACATTCACATCAAAACTTCATTATCAAAATTTGGAAAGATTGGTCCAGTTTTCATAAAAGAATATGCCTGAAGTACAATAGTGCAACTTCAAGCTTAAGTCATATACAAAAACTTACGACCCTTTCTAAATACATGAAAGGGTCTATAAATAGTAAACTAAGCTAACAAACTACAAAATTAAAACGCTACTAAATTGGTATAATCCGATCTTAAATATCTCTCCCACAGTGATCTGGTAATCGACAGCGATGATTCATCCTTCTGGTTGTTTGCCCTTTGTCTTAAGTTGGCATATTTCCAGCATTGGCTCCACTTCTTGAGGGCAGCTGAGACGAAAATTGATTTGAGCAGCATAGGTGGCATCATGTATATCGGGAATGATACACCTGATTGCATCTGTCAGGCATTTGAGGGCGGCTCTCTGACTGTATGGTTTTACTAGGAACAACCAATAGGTGTCCCAAGTTAAACTTTTAATTCCTGAGATCAACCTTCCATTCTTTTCTAGCTCTTGGTTACATGACTGCTCCAATGTCTTGGCTGATAATAGTTTACCTGGTGTACATTGAGAAATCATGTTAGATAAATATAGAGTATTATTGATCAAGTCAATTAAATTTCTCGTAGATAACTTGCATCTAGAAACAACTCTCTCTGCTTTCATTAGTTGGGACTGCCACTCTGTGAATAGGATTTCCTTATGGGATTCTAAGATTTTGGGCAAGTTTGCTGCCTGTCCCTTGTTAGAGTCCTGCCAAGTAAGAAACTCTGTCAAAGTGTCATTGGCTTGCTCCAAATCCTGCCTGGCATCAACTGATTTGTTTATTATAGACATTGTTATGTCACACAAAGGTTCAACTTGGGCGATTTCATGACATAACAATCTTGTTTGTGTTATTAATGCCTTGTTTATCTGTGTTGCCTCTACTCTGAACTCGACAGGCTGGGGAAGACTCTTGAACAATTCTACTTGAGCTGATAATTGAGAAATTTGCTCATCTTTTGTCTTTGCCATCTGTTTATTCATCGCCTTCAACTTTGATAATGCCTCAGATAGTTCCTTTTCACTGGATTGCTCCCGAATCGATCCTCTACTTCTCTTCATGCAACTGTTTGTTTAACTGGTTATTTAATTGTTGCTATGTGGACAGTTGCTGTTGTAGCTGTTCTGGCTTCTGCTGTTCTTCCGATAGCTGCACTTGTAGTGAAGCGATCACTTGATCCTTTTCTTTCAACAAATTGCTTATCTCTGATGCCTTATCCATGGTGGCTGCCGAATAAGCACCGGCATATTGAGACAACTTTGTCAGGGCATCGGAGGGGTCGAATTCTTCTCTCCATACCACATTGGTTGTTATTGTTTGTTCAGGGAACATAGAAGGTTGATCAATCCTTCTCCTTTTCTGCTGTCGCTTTATTACAGCCCTGTGTTTTGGGCTATAGAAAACATCTAGTGGAGGAATGTTCTCCACCTGCAGAAGGATTCTTCGGAATTATTTCTACTACTGTAGTTGGGGGTAGACCGCTGGTTCCTTTGCTTGGAACCTCCTTTGATGCTGTATCTTGTGTATCGGCAGCTTTGGATGTTTTGGCGTCCGTTGAGGTCTCAAGATTGCCTATAATTGTATTAAATTGTTGCCATTCTTCGAGAAATCTTGGGTCCACTTGAGTATCAACATTCATCTCCTTGCTGCTCTGCTCCTGCTGCCTTTTCTGTTCTTCTTCCCTTATTCTCTCCTGTTCTTTCTTTTCTGCTTCCTCTCTGTCCTTCCTCTTTGCCTCTTCTTGTTCTTTCCTCTATGCCTCTTCCTGTTCTAACCTCCGGAGTTCCTCGTGCTCTCTTCTCTGGACTTCTTCAAAGATTTTGGATGTAGCAGGAGGTTCGCTGGTAAGCTGCTGCTCAGGCTCGCTTGACTGTATCATCGGGGTAGTAGCTAACAAATCTAGAGGCAGGGTTTGCAACCTCTGCTCTCTAAGTTTATTAAATTCTACTAACCCGTCATCACGGTATCTCATTCTAGCTAGCTGTTGCACCTGGAATATTGACTCGGTAGAGGAGAACAGGTCATCAAACTCATCTTCCTTATGTTCAAATTTTGTGAGCTTGGCTTGATCTAGAGCATTATAGATGACTTTCTTTGGGTTGAAACGTCTATTAGGCAGAGTGGCGAGACTTAGGATATTAATTTTTTTTGCCTCTTTCTCTGCATGTTTAAAATCATGTAGAGTATAGACGCCACACCTTAGAGGAAAAGAAGGCCAAACTTGCTTCTTTGAATTTCTGAGATTTTTCGTGGCTGACGCAGTTGTAAGCTGATATGCTATTTCGAGAGCTAATAGCTTGTCTGGTATGTGCAAGGGGAGGACATGAGGTCTGGCCTGACTGCCAAAAAATCTTACATAGGTGATTTTTTCTTCTCCAAACCAGGTTCCTAGGGCTGTCAAGTCAATCTCAGCCTGAGAGGAGATCTTAGGGGTAGGTTTATCAAAAATTGCATAGTAAATAGGTAGCATGAATCCATTGTAGACTTGGTATAAATGGTGTTTATAATGAGCTTTCCATAGTTTCTGGTGGTAGATATGAATAGGCATAGGGTCCTTTGGAGTCCATCTCCACCCTAACATAGGAAACTCAGAATTAAAACAGAGGGTATCCAAAATATAGCTACTAAAATAAAATGGAGGGATGAACCTATCAGTAACACGAGATTTGTTTCTGAATTCAAGAATAGCTGTAGCCAACTTATCCGATAATATAGTCCCCCAATCCATTATTTCACTATTACATGCCGCTTCCATCAAAGGTACCATTTCTATGGAAAATTTTGAAGAATCATGTAATCCCCACAATCGACACATCATGACTCCAGCATAACAATAAGGAGAGCATAAGGAGTCGACGGAGTACTTACCCAAAGACTCATGTTTGTGTTTCGCCGGGTTCTGTCTCCATTCTCGTATAGGCGTTGACTCGGTTTCATTCTCATCTCGAAACTTCTCCAGAAATGCTTTATTGTACTTCTTCTCTGGTTCGGGCAAATGGTACATTTGCCTGAAATCATTAGGCTGAAATGAACCGAATACTCTCCCATCAACAGTGCAGAATGTTCTATCCGTAATTGGGATTTCCTCAATTTCCCATCTCACCACATCCGTATACGGAAGAATTTTCTCTCGAGCTGCTATCCTATGTAAGTAGGAATCAACCAAATCTTTTAAAGTAGCATCAGATTTCCGGCTTGAACCTACTGTAGCTTGTACCGATGTTTGCTGAGGTTCCTCGGCTTCAACCAGGTTGTAAATATTTTGCCAAGTAGTGCTGCCAAGGTCGAGACATGTGGTATCTGAGATTAATCCCTTCTTGCTTGGTCCCAGATTAGTGGCATGTTGTCCTGTTACCATAGAAGCCGAAGTCATTCTAGACTTCTTAGATTTCTTTCCCATTTGGCTTGGAATCTTTACTGCGGAAAAACTCTGCGCAAGAGAAAAATGAACGTAATGCAGAGAAAAGATGGCAAAAACCAAGTATGAGGGAATTGTGTCAATCAATGAATAATGGAGATTTATCATAAGGCTCCCGCAGATACAATCTCTGAAAGGATTTAGGCATAACTTCTCATTAATTGGCCGTTAAAACCTGTCAATCATTTAAATGCTCCTTATATCCTTTATTTGCCGAATAATAGTTTAAGCGTGGATTTGATTTTTTGGCGGTTGGATGCGAGAGAATCTCTATCGGGAAGAGAAAAGGCTTTCAATGATAATTAATATATAATATAGCGAAATCATATCGATCCTTTTCGAAAGTCGTGTTTTGGGTTTATCGCAATCGACAATCGGAGGAAGCCTTGGGCAATTTTATTTAAGTTTTATGGAATCCCCGATCACCGATAGCGATATCGCTTGACTCGCATTGGGAGTTTGAATGAGGAGAGTTTGTTATGTTCACATCGCATTCCCCGATTGCCGATTGCGATATCGCATCGGAGAAAAGGGGAGGGGTCTTTTATTATTTGTTTTCCCGATACCCGTTGGCTACTCGCTTTTATCGCATCAGGGAAAATCAATGGGTCATGGTTATGCATCCTTTGTTGTTGCGATATGTGATCTTGCGATCGCTTTATCACAATAATAAAGAATTATTCATTCTATTTTTAAGACCGATTATTTCAAAAGGTTTTAAAATGTTTTGTTTATTTCCAAACCTTTAGAAGGGTGATGGATTAATACCAATTTAATCTAAAAGGGATCCATTTCAAATTATAATTTTCTAAAGTAAGATTTTATGAAATGGGGGGTTGTTGTATAGCACAACAATTGCGATTCGCTTGAAGAAACAGTTATCTCTGAAAAAGTTATTGAAATTTTTGAACTTTCTTTACATAGATACCTTATCAAAAAGGAAAGTTCTAATATAAATAAGTATACACACATTCTGAATATAATAAAGGCATGTTTTTGCTAATTCTTTCTCTTGTTAAAACTAAATACATTCTAAGTTTTAAATTGGATTTTATTGGTTGATAATGATAAAACAAAACAGTTTTCCAACTTAGCCTTTTTAGTTGACTCCTTTGTCACAGGTAGAGCCTCTACTGCCAGCAAACGTTCATAGTTTCGACAGGGATACCTTTTAACCATTTGATTGTTCATGACCCCTTCCATCTCAGAGTATGATTAAAAGAATGAATTCAAAACATGTTTTCATATTTTGTATTTATTTTCTTTTCCATTTTTTGTAAAATAAAAAGCCATTGTCCTGGTTTGGTTGCCAACTGATTTGACAATGCCATTCACTGGTCGTAATCTAATCGAACAAGCTGGCTCGTGATGAGACCCCTTGTCTTATGATTATAAGTCATTACCCTGTTTTGGTATGCAGTGTTGGTAATGTCGGTTAGATTATTTCCCATTGATCATGGTAAGCAGGCTTGTAATTCTAAAATATCTGATATACTTGAATGAATGGGATGAACAATTTTCTCCTTAAGAGAAAATGGATGACAAGGTAAGAGTTGATGATGCTAAGATTGAATCAGTCTCTGTTTTGATATTGGTAACCCTTTTGTGGCCAATTTAAAATCATTAAAATTATTTACAGTAGTTCTAAATCTCGAGAGGATTTTCACAAAAATAAAATGGGGTTTTCAGAATGTTAATATACCTAATTTCCTAGAAATTGTTCCTTTTGTTTAAGATTTCTATTTTACAAAAGTAAATATTAAAAATACTTCTTCTGAGCAACATTTCAATATAGCAAAGGGCAATAGAAGCTATTTTACAACTTTATTTCCTAATGGTCCTAAATATTGCAAATCCTACTGAATTTAAAAGAGAAGGGGTTACCTCCTCAATTGAAGAATTTATTTAAGATGAGGCCATTAACAGGAAGAGAGTCCCTCTTTCCTGATAGATCTTGTAATATGAATGTTGAATGGCCTATCTTTTCGCTGATCTGAAATGGTCCAAGCCACATCTTTTGGAATTTGGTGTGTTTACCTTTATCCTCACGTGCTTTGTCCCATTTTAGAACTAGATCACCAATCTACAACTGTTTAGAACTAGACGAAGCTGAATCAAATGATAACTTGATTATCTGCTGATGTTTATCATGAGTAATTTTGGCCTTTTCTGTTTCTTCTTCTAATTTTAAAATTTGATCATGTCTGAGTTGGATAGAAGAAGAGGGTCTTTCTTCAATAAACTTAACTTAGAGAAGGAAGCGCTAAATTGGTCGGTAGTACTGCTTCTTTCTCATAGACAAGGATGAATGGGGAAGTACCTATAGAGGCCTTCTGTGTTATTCTATCAGCCCATATTGCGAATACTAAAGATTTGTGCCAGTTTTTATGATTTTGTTCGATAGTTCGCTTAATGATTTTGAGTAGATTTTTATTGGTAGATTATGCCAGACCATTACCTTGTGGATAGTAATTTGCAGAATATTTCAATTAAATCCTCTTTTGATAGCAAACTCAAACATGGCATTTCTAGAAAAGTAAGATGCATTATAAAAAACAAGGTCATTTGGGACACCAAACTTGGTAATGATGAACTGGTCTATGAATTCTATAATTCCTTCAGAGTTTGTTGTCTTTAATGGAATTGCTTCAACCCACTTAGTAAAGTAATCAGTAGCAGTAAGGATATACTTATGTTGTTTGGAGGATTGTGGAGTTATCTCCCCAATGATGTCTAGTCCCCATTGTTCAAAAGGTTGATCGATATTAACTGGTTGCAAAGGAAAAGTTGGTTTCCTTTGTCTTCCACTGGAGACTTGACAACTTCGGCATTTCCTTACATACTCATGGGTATCTCTGAATAAGGTGGGCCAGTAATATCCAGCATGGATAATTTTATGAGCTGTTGTGTCAGCTCCAAAATGTCCTCCAGCTGGTCCATCGTGTAGCTCCTGCAAAACCTTTTGTGCTTTAGGTTTCTCTAGGCATCTTAATAAAATTGAATCGTAGTTTTGCCTAAAAAGCACATCATCAATGATAACGATTTTTTTTTTACTTTAATGTAATAGCCCGTTTGTTTTTATAAGAAAGATTAGGAGGTGCATGCCCATTTTTCAAATAAAATATTAAATCTACATATTGAGATTCAGAATCAGTAATACTTATCTGGTTGATTTCTTCAATATGATCTGTATCACCTGATTCCAAAATGTTGGATGCTCCTGCTAATAACCTGCAAAAACCTTGGCCTCTAACAATCTTCACTGGTTTGATTTCCAAGTCATATTCTTGAAGTGTTGTAACCCAATTTGCCATTTTTTCACCTAATTATATTTGGATCAGTAATTGCCTTACTGCAGAAAAAGGAACTATTACTTTTGTATGGGCTTTTAGAAGGAAGGGCCTATAGTGTTTGATGGCTTTATACACAGCAAAGGCTTGTTTTTCAACTATGGAGTAATTTAGTTCTGCACCCTGAAAATTTGAACTAAAGAATGAAATCGGTGCTTCCAAGTTGTGATCATTGATCTGAGTGAGTACCGCTGCATAAGATAAATTGGACGCGATAGTGTACAATGTGAAATGATTAGAAAAATTAGGAGTGTTTAAAGTGGGGGCATTGATTATTGATTGCTTGATTAAATCAAATGCTTCCTTTTCCACAGCCCCCCATCTAAACACTGAATTTTTCTTAATCATGGTTTGTAATGGTAAAATGATATGAGAAAAATCGGGAACAAATCTTTTGACAAAGTTGATCTGCCCTAAAAATGACTGCATAGATTTTTTGTTATGAGGAAATGGGATTTCAGAAATTTCTTTAATCCTGTCGGTATCAATATAAATACCATCTTTGGAAATAATAAAGCCCAAGAGCTTTCCTTGTTCTAGAGCAAAGAAGGATTTTTTGGGATTAAGTGAAATACCATACCTTCTACAGCGTTCAAAGATTTGATTCAAATCATGTAAATGGTTAGATCTCTTTTTAGAAAATACAGTAATATCATCTAAGTAGATGACTACTGTTTTGTTGATCAATCCTTTGAAGGCTATATCCATTGCTCTTTGGAATGTAGCTCCTGCGTTAATAAGTCCAAAAGGCATTTTCTGATAGGCGTAAGTTCCCCATTTTGTTCCGAAAGTTGTTTTGAGTCTGTCATCAGGATGGACTAGAACTTGCTTGTATCCTGAAAAACCATCTAGAAAGGAAATTAGTTCAGAACCTGCTACTGAATGGAGTATTTGCTCCATGGTAGGTAATGGGAAATTATCTTTTTGACTTGCCTTATTCAGATTTCTGAAATCTATACAAATCCTGATGTCACCATTCTTCTTCCTAACAGGCACCATGTTGGAGACCCAGTTTGAGTGCCAAACAGGAAAAATAATCTTTGCTTTTAAGAGTTTATTGAGTTCTGATTTTATCTGACTCTCTAAGTTTGGATGTATTTTCCTAAATTTTTGTTGAACTGTTTTTTTTCAGGTAGCTTTGGAATGGTATGCTGTATGATAGATGTATCATATCTTTTTAAATCATCATACTTCCAAGCGAAGACATGTTTATTTTTTCTTAATAATATGATAAATGCTGTTCTTTCCTGTTCACAAAGTCCTAATCCTAAATTGATATTTTGAGGGTTCTGCTCAGTACCAAGATTTATCAATTCAAATCTTAAGGTAGAACTTTGGAGTTTTGAATTGGTTATATGTTTGAACCTGTCTTTAATGTCATAGAGATCTTCAAGTTTAACCACAGGTCTTGGTATTGAGTTTTCCTCATGCTTTTCTTTCATCTGAAGATCATGATCACTTTCATCAATGATCTGATCGTTGTAGGATTTGTCAGAAGTTAAGAAATGTAGAATGTCTTCATCATGGTTGAACACTCGGCAATTGGTGATATTGCCAGGAATTGATGGCCTAAACATCAACTCTACTGAAAATCTATCTAGACTGTAATCTTAAGAAGGGAGGAGTTTAGAAGCAACATTAGCCAACAGGTCAGCTGCTGCATTCTGGGATCTGGGAATAGGTGAAATATTGAATGCTAAGAAATGAGATAAAAGTTCCTAGACTAAAGACTGATAGTGTTTGAGGTGATTAGAGAGATAATGGATTGTGTTTCGAACTTGTTTTATAACAATCTCTGAATCGTCGAACACTTTTAAATATTGAACATTCAGGCCGATAGCTTTGTATAATCCTTGCACCAAGGCTTCATACTCAACTGTATTATTCGTGCATTCAAATTCTAATCTACAAGAAAGCATTGTTTTTTCTCCCTCAGGGCTTACTAAAATACACCCTGCTCCTGATCCTTCACTAGATTTTGAACCGTCAAAATATAATGACCAAAATAAAGAATTATCAACATTTTTATTTACAAGATCCTCATTATCATCAACACATCTTGATCTGTCAGTTTGTGATTTTTTTTTGATTTGTGATGTGAAATTGTTTACTAAGAAAGGAGATGGCTGGGCAATATAATTACCAAAGAATGATTCAGAAGAATAGTTTCCCAAAATGTTATTGTTAAATGCAACTGGTTGATTCTCCTGTTCGAATTCTGTAACAGTATGGGTCATGTGTTTCTCCCGATTGATTTTTATTTGATTTGGCTTTCCCTTGTAGGGTAGCCACATATGAGACCAATCAGTGGAAATATACCCATGGAGCTTTTCATACCAATCCTTGCTCAAGATTAAACCATAAAACTCAGGTATATCAACGATTAAGATATCAATTCTCTGAACCACTCGTGGATTAGCCGATAACCTGATTGTAACTGAGTTTATTTCCCCTAAAACCTGGACTTTGGTTCTATCTAACTGCACAATGTGAATTGAGGATTTTTGGGGTTCTATGTTCAGTTTAGAACAAACTGAAGCTGGCATTATATTGGATGATGCTCCAAAGTCAATCAAGCAGTTATGTAGATTTCGATTGTAGATTTCGTACGTTAAGAGGAAAGGAGGGGTATGGGAATTTGATCTGTCTCCAATTAGAATCGTATCAGTAGCCTCAACTCTACCAGAAGGTGGTTGTCCTGAATCACTTGCAGCTTTAGTACTAGGAAGAGGCGAAGAAGGAACTGCATTAAGTTCTTTGAGAAGCAATTTTTGTTGATGTTTTAATTTTTTGAGTTCAAACATGGTGATGTTTGCCTTAGTCTTTTTCATATCATCAACAATATTATAATCCATTGAATCTGATACTACCAACGTCTTAGATGATGTAGGTATATTGGAGGATGATGGTTGATTTTGAGGTACTGTTGTAGCTGGCTTCCTTGTGGGTACCTTTTCATTTGTAGTATTGGTACCTGCACTCCTTTTCTTTGAACTTTCCTGGACAGGTGCAGGAGCACTTTTGCTCCTGGTAGTCACAGGAAAGGCTTCTTGTTCAGCTTCGATACCAGAGTTAGGCAATATGAAGTCCCACATTCCATGGAATTCAACGACTTCCTCTTCTTCGAATTCATCAAATGGTGCAATTGTTTCTTCTTCTTCTTCTTCCTCAGGATCTGAATCTGCATAGGATATAACATTTGGAGGCTTTGACTCAGGTTTCTTAAAATTCCTATAAGGTTTCTTAGTTGAGGTCTCTGCTACTTTCTTTTTAATTTCAACCATTTCATTTGAAATTGTTTTGAGGACTTTTTGAAGGCCCTCCATATTGTATGGATCTTTGGTAATTTTCTTCTTTGAATCATCCTTGAAAGACACTTTTTTGGATTTCCTTTCCTCGAGAGCAGCTTTCTTTTCCAAAGCGATTACACGTTTTTCGACAGTGAGGGCTTCTTTCATGTTTTCGGCCAATGTAGGTTTTTTAGCCCTATCTACAAAAATGGCTATATTTGAAGGTAAGGCTGTAATGTACCACTCGCTTCTAATTTGTTCACCTGGCTTGTCATCGGTAGTGATTTTATTCAAGAGTTTGTTAAATCGGGAGTTAAACTCCTTAATTGGTTCTCTTGACTCGATCCTTAGATTGGAAAGGTCATTAATGAGTGTGGCCAAGGATCTATCATCGTCGTATTTGGTAAGAAACTGTTCCTGAAAGATATTCCAATTGGTAATGGATCCAGAGGGCAAGGAAAAATACCAAGACCCAACTGATCCTTGTAATGTGCAGGGGAAAAGTCTAACTACAACATCTTCTTCTGTTACTCCCTTCAAATTAACTGACAACATGAAATTATTTATGTGTTCTTCAGCTAATGTTCCAGCATCTGGATTAAACTTTGGTAACCATTTCTCAGGATAATCAGGTAACGGATGTAAAGGCGCAGGCATAGTGACTACACCAGGACTTCTCCATGGGGTTTGAGCCATTTTAGGAGTACCAACGATTGCATGTGGTGTTCCAGGTGTTTGGGGAGGAGGTGGAAATGAAGACTGAAAAGATTGTGATGTTGAAGGTGAAGTCCCCTGGTGAACAATAATATGTAATGGTGAAGTGGGTGTTTGACTTTGCACTAGAGATGATGAGATGGAAGATGATGGAGAAAAGGTTTCACTACCAGAACCTTCAGTGTTCTTTTTAATCCTTTTCCTTTGGGGTAAAGGAAACTCAGGTGGTTCAATACCGAGTTTTTCGCTTTGAAGTCTGGTGAGATGATGAGGTAGGTGGAATTGCGAAGTCTGACTGCCTTGTGATACTTCAGATCTAGGAGGTGAAATGGAGAAGCCTTGAAGTTTTTGGATGATAGAATGAACTTCAGGGGACTCCGGACTTAAACGTTCTGAAGTATGATGGGGTTGAGCAGTGGTAGTTGATCCTTCTTCTTCTTGTCTGGATACTGGTATTTCAGAGTGCAAACGAGAGGTCTGACGAGAGGTGGAGGGTGATTTACTCTGTGAATGGTTTGTAGGTTTTTACTTACTCGCCATTCATAGTGGATGGCCCTCCTTTTAGCGCCAGAAATGTTGATGCCCCGAAAATCGTTACATCAACATCGGGGGATAACCACCCGGTCCAGACCTTAATACAGCTCCTTTTCCATTTGGGATAGTGGCTCCGACTGGATATAATGGGACCAATTTCCCAATAATGAATAAAGGGGGGTGAATGAATGATTGGTTTTCTAATAAGTGATAATAAATGGAGGACTTATTCTATGAACGAAAATGTAAATGACTATTTTATCCCGGGAAGCTTCTATTCTTTAAGTGCAACGTTTAATGATCTGTGTTTTCTGATAGGCATATAGATGACACTATGCAATAAACAAAGACATTCATTTAAATGATAATTGCTTCGTTCAAATCGAAATAATTGATAAAACAATATTACACTTCTTTTATATTATTGATACATGCATGATTGAAAGAGTAGCAAACTGTAAACATCCAATAGTGGAAAGTATAAAGCTTACTATTTAAAACACATTCACATATTCAATAATAGAAAAAATGACCAAACAACAATTCACATAAAAGGAATAAATTCAGACATAGATAATAGTACCATATGAGCTGTGGATTATTCCCTACGCCAATTGCAATTTGAATTCCTTCTTCCGATTCATAAATACTTTTAAATAAAGGCAATAGTGCACATTCACATCAAAGCTTCATTATCAAAATTTGGAAAGATTGGTCTAGTTTTCATAAAAGAATATGCATGAAGTACAGTAGTGCAACTTCAAGCTTAAGTCATATACAAAAACTTACGACCCTTTCTAAATGCATGAAAGGGTTTATAAATACTAAACTAAGCTAACAAACTACAAAATTAAAATGCTACTAAATTGGTATAACCGATCTTAAATATCTCTCCCACAGTGATCTAGTAATCGACAGTGATGATTCATCCTTCTGGCTATTTGCCCTTTGTCTTGAGTTGGCATATTGCCAGCATTGGCTCCACTTCTTGAGGGCGGCTGAGACGAGAATTGATTTGAGCAGCATAGGTTGCATCATGTATATCGGGAATGATACACCCGATTGCATCTATTAGGCATTTGAGGGTGGCTCTTTGACTGTATGGTTTTACTAGGAACAACCAATAGGTGTCCCAAGTTAAACTTTTAATTCCTGAGATCAACCTCCCATTCTTTTCTAGCTCTTGGTTACATGACTGCTCCAATGTCTTGGCTGATAATAGTTTACCTGGTGTACATTGAGAAATCATGTTAGATAAATAGAGAGTATTATTGATCAAGCCAATTAAATTGCTCGTAGATAACTTGCATCTAGAAACAGATCTCTCTGCTTTCATTAGTTGGGACTGCCACTCTGTGAATAGGATTTCCTTATGGGATTCTAAGATTTTGGGCAAGTTTGCTACCTGTCCCTCGTTAGAGTCCTGCCAAGTAAGAAAATCTGTCAAAGTGTCGTCGGCTTGCTCCAAATCCTGCCTGGCATCAACTGATTTGTCTATTATAGACGTTGTTATGTCACACAAAGGTTCAACTTGGGCGATTTCATGACATAACAATCTTATTTGTGTTATTAATGCCTTGTTAATCTGCATTGCCTCTGCTTTGTACTCGGTAGGCTGGGGAAGACTCTTGAACCTTTCTACTTGAGCTGATAATTGAGAAATTTGCTCATCTTTTGTCTTTGCCATCTGTTCATTCATTGCCTTCAACTTTCATAATGCCTCGGATAGTTCCTTTTGTCTCTGGATTGCTCCCGAATCGATCCTCTGCTTCTCTTCATGCAACTGTTTGTTTAGCTGGTTATTTAACTGGTGTTGTGTGGACAATTATTTTTGTAGCTGTTCTGACTTCTGCTGTTCTTCCGATAGCTGCGCTTGTAGTGAAGCGATCACTTGATCCTTTTCTTTCAATAAATTGCTTACCTCTGATGCCTTATCCATTGTGGCTACCGAATAGGCACCGACATATTGAGACAACTTTGTCAGGTCATCAGAGGAGTCAAATTCTTCTCTCCATACCACATTGGCTGTTATTGTTTGTTTAGGGAACAGAGAAGGTTGATCAATCCTTCTCCTTTTTCATTGTCGCTTTATTACAGCCTTGTGTTTTGGGCTATAGAAAACATCTAGTGGAGGAATGTCCTCCACCTGCAAAATAATTTGATCGGAAGGATTCTTCGGAATTATTTCTACTACTGTAGTTGGGGGTAGACCGTTGGTTCCTTTGCTTGGAACCTCCTTTGATGTTGTATCTTGTGTGTTGGCAGCTTTGGATGTTTTGGTGTCCGTTGAGGTCTCAAGATTGCCTATAATTGTATTAAATTGTTGCCATTCTTCAAGAAATCTTGGGTCCACTTGAGTATCAACATTCATCTCCTTGCTGCTCTGCTCCTGCTGCCTTTTCTATTCCTCTTCCCTTATTCTCTCCTATTCTTTCTTTTCTGCTTCCTCTCTATCTTTCCTCTTTGCCTCTTCTTGTTCTTTCCTCTGTGCCTCTTCCTGTTCTAACCTCTGGAGTTCCTCCTACTCTCTTCTCTGGACTTCTTCAAAGATTTCGGATGTAGCAGGAGGTTCGCTGGTAAGCTGCTACTCAGGCTTGCTTGACTGTATCATCGAGGTAGTAGCTAAAAAATCTAGAGGCAGAGTTTGCAACCTCTGCTCTCTAAGTTTATTAAATTCTACTAACCCGTCATCACGGTATCTCATTCTAGCTAGTTGTTGCACCTGGAATATTGACTCGGCAGAGGAGAACAGGTCATCAAACTCATCTTCCTTATGTTCAAATTTTGTGAGCTTGGCTTGATCTAGAGCATTATAGATGACTTTCTTCGGGTCGAAACGTCTATTAGGCAGAGTGGCGAGACTTAGGATATTAATTTTTTCTGCCTCTTTCTCTACATGTTTAAAATCATGCAGAGTATAGACGCCACACCTTAGAGGAAAAAGAGGCCAAACTTGCTTCTTTGAATTTCTGAGAGTTTTCGTGGCTGACGCAGTTGTAAGCTGATATGCTATTTCGAGAGCTAATAGCTTGTCTGGTATGTACAAGGGGAGGACATGAGGTCTGGCCTGACTGCCAAAAACCCTTACATAGGTGAATTTTTCTTCTCCAAACTAGGTTCCTAGGGCTGTCAAGTCAATCTCAGCCTGAGAGGAGATCTTAGGGGCAGGGTTATCAAAAATTGCATAGTAAATAGGTAGCATGAATCCATTGCAGACTTGGTATAAATGGTGTTTATAATGAGCTTTCCATAGTTTCTGGTGGTAGATATGAATAGGCATAGGGTCTTGTGGAGTCCATCTCCACCCTAACACAGGAAACTCAGAATTGAAACAGAGGGTATCCAAAATATAGGCACTAAAATAAAATGGAGGGATGAACCTATCAATAACACGGGATTTGTTTCTGAATTCAAGAATAGTTGTAGCCAACTTATCCGAGAATATAGTCCCCCAATCCATGATTTCACTATTACATGCTGCTTCCATCAAAGGTACCATCTCTATAGAAAATTTTGAAGAATCATGCAATCCCCACAATCGACACATCATGACTCCAACATAACAATAAGGAGAGCATAAGGAGTCGACGGAGTACTTACCCGAAGACTCATGTTTGTGTTTCATCGGGTTCTGTCTCCATTCTCGTATAGGCCCCGGCTCAGTTTCATTCTCATCTCGAAACTTTTCCAGAAATGATTTATTGTACTTCTTCTCTGGTTCGAGCAAATGGTACATTTGTCTGAAATCATTGGGCTGAAATGAACCGAATACTCTCCCATCAGCAGTGCAGAATGTTCTATCCGTAATTGGAATTTCTTCAATTGCCCATCTCACCACATCCGTATACGAAAGAATTTTTTCTCGAGCTGCTATCCTGTGTAGGTAGGAATCAGCCAAATCTTTTAAAGTAGCTTCAGATTTCCAGCTTGAACATGCTGTAGCTTGTACCGATGTTTGCTAAGGTTCCTTGGCTTCAACCAAGTTGTAAATATTTTGCCAAGTAGTGCTGCCAAGGTCGAGACATGTGGTATCTGAGATTAATCCCTTTTTGCTTGGTCCTGGATCGGTGGCATGTTGTCCTGTTACCATAGAAGCTGAAGTCGTTCCAGACTTCTTAGATTTCTTCCCCATTTGGTCTGGAATCATTATTGCGGAAAAACTCTGCACAAGAGAAAAATGAACGTAATGCGGAGAATAGATGGCGAAAACCAAGAATGGGGGAATTGTGTCAATCAATGAATAATGGAAGATTTATCATAAGGCTCCCGCGAATACAATCTCTGAAGGGATTTAGGCATAACTGCTCATTAATTGGTCGTTAAAACCTGTCAATCATTTAAATGCTCATTATATCCTTTACTTGCCGAATAATAGTTTAAGTGTGGATTTGATTTTTTGGCGGTTGGACGCGAGCAAATCACTATCGGGAAGAGAAAAGGCTTTCAATGATAATTAATATAATATAGCGAAATCATATCAATCATTTTCGAAAGTCGCGTTTGGGTTCATCGCAATTGGCAATCGGAGGAAGCCTTGGGCAATTTTATTTAAGTTTTATGGAATCCTTGATCGCCGATAGCGATATCGCTTGACTCGCATCGGGAGTTTTAAGGGGGAGAGTTCATTACATTCATATCGCATTCCCTGATTGCCGATTGCGATATCGTATCAGAGCAAAGGGGAGGGGCCTTTTATTATTTGTTTTCCCGATATCCGTTGGCTACTCGCTCTTATCGCATCGGGGAAAATCAATGGGTCATGGTTATGCATCCTTTGTTGTTGCGATATGCGATCTTCCGATCGCTTTATCGCAATAATAAAGAATTATTCGTTTTATTTTTAAGACTGATTATTTCAAAAAGTTTTTAAAATGTTTTGTTTATTTCCGAACCTTTAGAAGAGTGATGGATTAATACCAATTTAATCTAAAAGGGACCCATTTCATATTATAATTTTCTAAAGTAAGATTTTATGAAATGGGGGGTTGTTGTATAGCACAACACCACCTTACACTGAATACCATACCATGGGCCCTTTGTGCACCCATTACAAGATTAAGGAGTGTCCCAACTTTTGACCTCCCTTAGAAAAGCATTTCCCTCAACACTTGTTATGAGGAGGTACAACCATATCTAGGGGTATCATGCACAAGTGTTGATTATAATGGTTAAGTAAGCTAGAGAAACGAGATGTAACATCTCTCTTACTACAATGTCAATTTTTTTTAATGACAATACTATGATTTATCACAACAGTTTAATTATGTTTCAATTACTTTGGTCATATTATCAGTAACTTGGATTTTAATCATGGTTTATAAATAACCTTAATGATTATATGGTTTATAAATTTCCATTATAATTATTTTGAACCAAATGGGTTAAGAAAATCCCCTATTTTCTCTTTCTTTTAGTATTGTGAATTAAAGGCATACAATATCATCTTATAGAAATCCCTTTTATATTTCTTTCCTTATAATACGCCCACTTTCACTTCACTTTTATTTTAGGCTTGTAGATACCATGATAAGATATATACCTATAGTATTCCACCCCATTTCCAATACATACCTTCTTATTAATTCCACTTTGGCTTTATTGTTGACCCTTATTAAAAAAAATTATTACAAATTTCCACTTATCATATAATTTCTCGGACCCTCGCATGATTATAACCCAGAGTTGAGCATTGGTCTTTGTATTCGAGGATGTTTTTAAACATTTGACTTTGGTGTCCAAATATGTTTTTCATAATTGCTTGATACCAATTTATCCTGGTATTTCCCTCTAGAAGTCTCCACAGGGTATTTATTAGATTGTACATCTGTTTATTATACTCTTATTTACCAGTCCTCGATCATTAAATTTGGTAATAAATCAAAATATTTTTTCACCCTAACATAAAATAAAGGTTGTGCGTATGTATAAACATGTTTATTCTCTAACGTGTTGTAATAAATACATGTTTGGGTTTTATTTTATTTTTAAATTTAATGATATAATTTATTTTTTGTTATTTAAATAATGTTTTTAAATAAAAATAATAATTAAAATTTTCAAAAAGTTTTACAGTATTAAAATTATAAAAATTGTAAAACAAATAATTTTTTATTAAATATTTTTATTGACTTGGCTGTGCATTGAATAATTGGTAGTGAAATTGATGGAAATGCCAGTTGGTGTATGTTAGAGTCAAAGGGTTAAGATCTCTTTAAATTTGTCTTTTTCCACATGCGATTAGACATCAATTAAGTCATTCCAAACACATGGACACATGTGGTAAATATAAAAACATGAAAATCAGGATTAGAAATATCTCTAACCTTGGCATGGAAAATCAACTTTGGTTTAATTGCGTGCTTCGAGAGGCACACTACTCTATAACCCATAGTTAAAGTGTGAGGATTAGGCATAGACAGACACTTGTGATCATAAATAATTCCACTCTGCCATTGAACGAAAGAAACAAATGAACACTTGTTCCTAATGTTTACCGAAGAAAAGTGGCACACATATGTGATGGAAGCTAGAAAAGAGATAAAAAATGGAGACATAACAATGCATAACTGCAATTGCTTTCCTTTGTTCTCAGGTCCAAACAAATTGCATGGTGGACATGTTAAGGTCAACTTCCTACGTGGAAGAGGACGCAACACTGCTTCACTGGGGCCTTTGGTTAGTAATGTAAGGCTTTGCATTCTCTTTCTATGAAACACTGGTGGATTTAATCATCGAAGCGATCTTAGCAGGCATCGGTTTGTAAGAACATAGTTTTGATGCTCTTTGTTCATGACTTAAGGTACACCGTGACATTTTATCTGAAAAGCTCAAAGTTTGAAAGTTTTGAGCATTGGATGTGCTCTTTCAATTTTGCTTTTGTCTTTTGACAAAATCCAAAAATCTATTAGGTTTTTTTATCTTTAATTGCGACACAAGCCATGTCTCACAAGTTAACAAGTGACCTCCCTTGTGCTTCTTTTCCTTTGGAGTTGACATGATTTTGTTTTGTAGCAGTTGAATAGTCTAGTGTTCTAAAGTAACTTGTTTTATGCAACATTGTAGGAGTAATTATAAGAAGGACCCTTTCAAGTTAAACCTCTAATAATCACTCTGAAACTATTCTAAACAAACTCTACCCAAGAAGCTAATCAATACAGACTTTCTTTTGAAAAACCCTAAACAACTTGCAAATTTTTAATTGTTGATAGAGAACTTAAAGGGAAAATCACAACTCCTTGTGAAAAATACGGCGCTGAAGGAAATTGGGTTTCAATGGTGGCCTGGGTGCAGGCAATATGGACAACCTCTCAAATCTGGCTATTAATTCTTCAATATCAGGCCAAATTTCTCCCTCAATTTGTATTGGCGTATCAGTCATTGACTGTTAACTGATAGCATCAAGGATTCTCCTCTGATCGCCCCAACCCTTGTTATCAGCAGTATTTCTCACACAAAGCCCTTATCCTCTATTGGGACTGCAATTCCAAAGGAATTACAATAATACACTATTGTTTCTTTTAAACAAGTAAAAATGTGTTTATAACGCAATATACACGATCAACGGAGGTTTTGTTCCAAAGGAACAAAATACACTATCAGTGTTTTAGAACCATTGTCGGGGCCTATAAACAATCTTTCTGTTAATTCCGAAGAATTAACATTGTCGATGCGTTTAATCGCCCTTCCTCCTTCCTTCTTCGATGCGATATCTATATATATATATATATATTATATATATATATATATAGATATAAGAGATCGCAATTGGTGATCCCGCTATTCCAAGGGCTTTGTTTCCCCGCTCTGAACTTGCGACGCGATATACTTGTGGACCCGACACCCTTTCCACCCTGCTTTATAATGTTTCGGGTCCTAACTATCGAGGCTTCGACACTCGGCAGTTCCAAAGGTCTCTTCCACGCTCCACTTGTGATATTGCGATATTGGTTCGGATCTAATATGGGTATGAACCAAATCCAATAAAGTTTCAAGTCGAGAACTATGTTCCGCCTAAGGAAATATCACGATTTCTCTATGTAAAACAGAGTTTGCCCGTGGAACTCTATGCAACAATTTAAGAGCCTACGCTCACCGATATGAATGAAAAGCATTCTTAAAGGCTAAAACTAAACATTCATGGGAAAATAAGACCAATTCATCCATATTCAAACTCAAAAGAAGAACTTGAACTGATACACACATATAATTATCAATTAACAGAAACTATCAATGTAGATTCACAGAGAGAGGTTTCTTCAAAGGATAATACTTCCGGGCACCACTCTAACTATGAGCCTCCCGTCATTTTATTTATAATCAATGGATAAAGCCTTTCTCGGCCATTATCCTTTATAAAAGCATGTTTTACATAGAGTGATTTAAAGCGTAAAGCTTTGTTACAACTATCCATAAGCGATGATTTTAGCATGATTTATTCTTAATTCTATTCTTATACTAAACTAGGAAAGCATGGAAATTGCTGGCTAAAGGACCCCACTCCCTTGCCTGTAGATTTTTTTTGAATTTTTGGAATATGTTTGAAGACTTTTTCCCTCTAAGTCACATGCTCCTGCATCATTCAAACAAGCACAACAGTTAGGGTGAGGGGCTTCAGTGCAATTTCAACACATAGAACAAATTACATATGGAAGCTCTGCAAAGGAGAATGTGGTATTGGCAATAAAGAAACGCAAAATATAAAGACTATGTGGTAGCACAACAATTAGGAGAAAACACAACGATTTTAGAAAGCGCAATGAATTACAAAAAACACAACAAAGATGAATTTTCTCTTTTTGCAGGCATTCAATGGTTTTAGCTGGCTCATGCATGTAACTTAAAATTTATGCACAACCAAGGAACAAAGATTAGTTCGATTTTTCACTTGTGAAAAGGAGCTTGGTGTTCAAACTGACAAGCAAAGTAACATTGTGTGGAAATGCAGTGCCCCTGGCTCCTTTGCGCAACACCTTAACACGACCATACCACAAGTTTCCAATGCGAATAAACAAGAAATGAACAATATTGGATGAAGGTACAAGTTCAAATAATCCTCCAAAACAACCTGGAAGAGAGTTGATAGAAATGACTACATTTTGAAAATGGAAATGATGAATGCGCAACATCTCCTAGAAACCGAAGTTCTTGAGGAAAGGCAACAGACAATCCTTTTGACTGTTGTACTCGTGTTGAGGTCATGACCATTTATGAAATGACATCTAAATTGACTCAAAAAAACCTCCAAATTTGTGCTCAATCCTTTCTCATGATTGTTTTGATGTAAACTTAACCTCTATATTTAGATGACTAACTTATGATGACCAACTTTTGATGACATGGCCACTCACTACTCTTCCATGGTGACCCAATGACTCCCCATGATTAACCCCTTTAACAATGAAACCTCATGACTTTAGACATTTGAAATTTTACAAAATAGACAGACTTTACATGACATTTAAACCATAATAGTCAAGTCATCATCACTAAAATTCACAAATTGACCTCGGATAAATAGGAAGACTAACACTGATCTGAATGGAAAATGGCATCAACCCATGGTATTCATCCACCTATGTTATTCATCCACCCATGGAATTTACCCATGGTATTGTAAATGGCATTCACTCATGGTATTTATTCACCCATGGTATTGTAAGTGACATTCACCCATGGTATTGTAAGTGACATTCACCCATGATATTTTCCCATGGTATTGTGACATCCACCCATGGTATTCATTCACCCATGGAATTGACTCGTGGTATTATGACATCCACCCATGGTATTCATTCACCCATGGAATTGACCCATGGTATTGTAACTGAAAAATACTATAAGTAACAAGTCGCATTTTGTAAAAGGACAGATTGTCCGCCACAATGTAACCTTTACAATTATTCTCTGTTTTAATAAAAAAAATCCTTTGTGGTTGTTTATTGGGCATTCTACTATTTTTCTTCTGGCAATTTCAATATTTCAGATCTTGGGGGTCTCCCCCTAAGATCTGGATCAGTGGTATCAGAGCAAGTTATGTTTCCATGGGAATGAGGGCTTGATGCATATTTCAATTTCAAATTTTGTAGAAATATTCAAAAAACTTTAGGCATGTGCTACGTCCTCCACAAAGCATTTTCTTGGGCCAAGCGGGAAGAATTTTTCTTTTTTTCATTTTTTTGCAGGAATGTTTTTGGGTGGCAAGTTTGTAGATCAGATATGAAACATTTGGTACAAAAATTACAAAAACAAATACCAAATTTGGATTCCTTGCAAAAAAAATACCAAAATTCAAAAAAAAATAAGCCGAATCAGAGCCCAGATGAGGGAGATCTCGCTGATGTAAAATCAGCAATGTTGTAGATTTTTTTTCTGACGACAACTGTTGGATGATGACTCTCCTATAATTTTTTGCAGTTTTATGCAGAATTTCAAAACAATGATTACAAATCTGAGTTCCTCTAAAAAATCACCCAATTTCAAAAAAAACATGGGTCGAATCAGAGTTCGGATGTGGGAGATATCACTGATTTAAAATCAACTATTTTTTTGGAACTTTTGTGACGACAGAATAGTTGTAGCGCGAACCTGAGATTTCAGAGTGTCCAGATAAGGATTTCCAACACATGGGAAGATGAAAAATGATCCTTTTGTTTCCAAAAAGAGGTTATAATAAATATTCTGAATAATATTGACCGAGTTGTGTCCATTTTAATTCTAGAGCAGCATTCAGAGCGGGTTCCCTTTGGAGACATGCCCTCCCACCCCGCTTTAGTAGTCACCTAGTGCACATTCATCAGTTTCATCATAGTAGCATTTGGCTTGGGTTCTTTGGAGATGTGCCCTCCCACCTCAAGCTATGTAGGCACCTTCTACTTCATCAACAACCAACATCACGGTTATGGGTCAATCGCACAAAATCCTTGTCATCGAAGTTCATTTGCTAGGCTGCACATTGTTAGCATCACAATTGGTCACAAGCATTACAGGTTATCTCTATCCTCGGATCTTCGTTTTTCATGGTTATGGGTCATCCAAAAACCCACACTTCATCAAATTCCATTTGCTAGGCCGTACACTATCAGTATCATAGTTGGTCACAAGCATTACAGGGTATCTCTGTCCTCAGATCTTCGTCATCATGGTTATGGGTCATTCACAAACCCACACTTCATCGAAGTCCATTTGCTAGGCCGCACACTATCAGTATCACATTTGGCCACAACAATTGCAGGGTATCTCTATCCTTAGATCTTCATTCATCATGGTTATGGGTTAACCATATAAAACCCTTCTCTTGAGTGGGTCTTCATCTTCAACAAAGAGTTCGCAAGAGGGAACTTCATGCAATGGGGACCATTGCTTCTTAAAATGGGAGGAATGATCCGAATGGAAAATGGCATCAACCCATGGTATTCATCCACCTATGTTATTCATCCACCCATGGTATTGTAAGTGGCATTCATCCATGGTATTTATCCACCCATGGTATTGTAAGTGACATACACCCATGATATTTTTCCATGGTATTGTGACATCCACCCATGGTATTCATTCACCCATGGAATTGACCCGTGGTATTGTGACATTCACCCATGGTATTCATTCATCCATGGAATTGACCTATGGTATTATAACTAAAGAATACTATAAGTAACAAGTCGCATTTTGTAAAAGGATAGATTATCCGCCACAATGTAGCCTTTACAATTATTCTTTGTTTTAATAAAAAAAAAATATTTGTGGTTGTTTGTTGGGCATTCTACTCTTTTTCTTCTAGCAATTTCAATATTTCAAATCTTGGGGGTCTACCCACAAGATCCAGATCAAACACGACCAATATTCCTATAACATAGGACCCTAGCAATTGGAATGGAGAGAGGTTGAGTGGAAGATGAAAAATAGGGATATGTAGTTGGTGATGGGAGATGAGAATACATAATTTTCTCATAGTTTTGTTAACCATGGGAAAAATATAGTGACTATTTGGGAAGTTCAAGATGTGGTAGGGAATTTAGTTATCAAGTTCCTAGATTTATCAAATTTCAATTAGGGGAAATCTGAGGTCTAAAATTGACATCTTAAAGAAAAATAATAAAGTTAAAGTTAATAATAAAATAAGATATACAAATTTTCAAGGAAAAGAAAGATAACGGTTTTTCTCTTGTATTTTTGAATTATATCCTTATATTTTTACTCAACTTTAAAGTGTAGGCACTTTTTTTATAGACCCATGGTGAGATATACAAGAAATACATGAAAAAATTGTGTGAATATATATACATATATATATATATATATGTGTGTGTGTGTGTGTGTGTGTGTGTGTGTGTGTGTGTGTGTGTGTTACCCAATGATGGGTTGTAAAATGAATGAATGAAAGGCAAGAAAGAAAATGAAACACAGATAGAGAAATATAACAAATAACACATTAATATAGTGAAAAATCAACTTCTATTAATAGATGAATTAACAGAATAATATAGAACACAAACTAGCTAGAATGGTGGTAGCTATCTCTTAATAGAGAGAAATATGGTGACTACATGCATTTGTATATGCTATTACGAGAGGTTTAAAGAATTCCCTTTTAACATAGAGAAAGAACCCTATAGGTCAAAATTAGCTCTAGAAGATAAAACACAAGAAGGTTTGTGGGCCTTGAGGTGGTTAGTTGGTACATCAAATTCCTAGGGGCACATTGTTTGTATACAATAATATTAGTTTGTGGTGGGTGATAGCTCATTGGAAATAAATATATGAGGAATAATTTTTTTGACTTGGGGAAGGGAATTCCATTACAACCCCTAATTCCCTGAATTTCCGAAAAAAAACATTTAGGGCCTTAAAACAATGCTGGAAGTTTGGGACCTAAAAATCATATGAAAATTTCCAAGAAGATGGAGAACCATCGAGACAATGGAAGAGGTGGGTGGCCACTGATATCCACTGGTATTAGTCCTCTCCTAGGAATAAATGGTCTCCATTTCATCAATTTAACTCATCAAATGGGGAAACTCCTATTGAATTTGGCTCCTAGTAGGCTACTTGCCTTAGTGAAGAAGTTACCCTGCTTTGAAAACCTAGTAGAGTTGTATGTGTTGATGGAAAGTATCCTTTATCTTGGTTTCCATTATCTAATCTACTACAGGATACTCAATGCAATTAGGATTGAGTTCCTTAGGGCCAATTAATCGACTACGTATGAAATGTAAAATATGGTCAAAGTAACTCCACATTAAATATTGAATGCAAGTCAAAGAAAGGCAGAATACTCAATTCAAAACCATTTTCACCCACAACCTATACAATTTTTTAAGTCCCATATAAAAAAATTCTAAGCTTCCTATGGGAGCTTCTAAGGTGCTCTTTCTATAAATGTAATCACACCTTATCACCAACCTAAAACTTATGTAGAACCACATGTTGGTTATTTCATTACTTGTACATGGCATTGGGTTTCTATAAGATACATGCACTTGTTATTAGAGGTGTTGGATCCATTCAAAAAATTGGGATACCCTATCTTCCTTGACCTGTGCATGGGAGGACTTTGTAGGTGAAGATACAATGGACATAACCTCATCAATTAGGGCTAATGGTTGGAACCCCAAGGACACCTCAAAAGAATCATGTAAAATAGAGATATGGAGGGCTCTATTATAGCCATGATGAATATAAGGAAGATTTGATCCCATGTACACAAATGCTTGGAGTTGTATATGTGCAAGATATGCAAAATAATCCAGTTGACCACTTTTGTTTATCCATTTGATTACAGATGGAAGGTAGTCAATTTGGTCAACTTGGTATTCATGAGATACCATTGGTTGAACCAAAAGGTGTTGAGGAACCTATTGTCCCTATCTGAAATAATAGTAAAAGGTAACCCAAAATGAACCTAGCCGCTCTTAAAAAAGAATTTAGCAATGAATTTAAATGTGATACTCTTCTTGCGTCATGCCAAAATGGCCATCTTGGAGAACGGGTCGAAAATTACAAAGAAACACTTATTATCATGCTTTGTGGATGGAAAACCTACAAACATGTAATACATGGGACTAACTCGTAGGGCTCGTTTAGTATAGGTATAGGAGTGTGCAACCCTTGCTTCTTGACAACTAGCTTAGCAATGACATACACAATGCATGATCTAATATATTATTGGACATCTTGTTGAAGCTTTGGATATTATAAATACATTAGAAGTAATGATACTTTCTTCTCCAAACCAAAGTGTCCTACCACCCAAATGTAATGTGCCTCCCAAATTATGTTGGCATGCTTAGGTGGCGTAGGTAGCACAAGAGCGCATCCTAGAGATGGAACTCTAGAATTTGTTTTCCTATGATCAACATATGGTATGTGGTAGGTAATTTAGAGGAACATTTATATAATTGTGGCCACCCAGAGGTCTCATGCCCACAAGAGTTAAGAATTATGGTTAACACCACAATTGGGGACTAATGTAGTTTGTGACATGATTAGTGCTACCCTTTTTGTATTTGGAATTCATGTGGAATTTTTGTAGGTATGTGGACCATTTTTCATGATGGTAATTTTGTAACTTTCCTTGTGTCTGCATAAATTACAAAGACCCGTGATAAATGTGGATGATCATATCCTTCCCCAAAATATAATGCTTCCATTGTTGGAAGGTTTGCACATTGAACTACATCTCCTTGTCATAGATGGGGTATCTCTAGTTATTATCATAAAGTGTTTCATTATGATAGGTCATTGGATTTCCTTGATGAGTGATTATTACATGGATAAAATAGTTAAAGGAATATGTATCACTCTCAAATGGTTATTGTAAGTCTGGTAGGGTGAGGACTAGTGCAGAGGAAAGGTGGTGTTTCAGATCCTCAATTGCTTTCTATTGTGACTCATACCATGAAAAAAATTGTTTTACTCCACCCTTGGTCACTTTACTTAAGGGCCAAGTGATATGAGAAAAATCCAACATGAACCTTCAATAAACATTAGTAAGAACCAAGAAGCTACATAGATATATTAGAGTCGTCAAGGCTCTCCAATCCTCAATGACTTGTATCTTGGTTAGGTCCACATGCACTCCATGTTCATCCAAAATGTATCCTAAATATTGATCTCTGTGTATGGAAAATAAGCATTTATCCAAATTGGCATGCAACTTGTGTTTTCATAGTGCACTCAAGACCCATTGAATTTGCTACAAATGTTCCACCCAGGTTCTGTTGAATATGAGGATGCCATCCAAATATACAACCAAAAAGGAGTTTGTGAACAATAATATGATATCATCCATCATCCTAATGAATATTTCTATAGAATTAGTTAAGCAAAAGGGCATGACCAACCACATGAAAAGTTCTTATTTAAATTTGATTGATGTCTTCAATACATCATTTTATTCAATTGGAATCTAGTGGTAGCTTGGATTTGTATTAATCCTACTAAAAATATTGGCACCCTTAAGCTAGTCAAGAATATCACTAATCTTGGGAATTGGTTATCTATTCTTGATAATGAATTTGTTTATGGTTCTCTAATAAATATAGAGTATCCATGTCCCATTATTTTGTTCTACACTAGCATAATTAGACTCCCACAAGGTGAGGATCTCAGTCAAATGTGGCCCTTTCAGATGAGCTCATGAATCTGATGTTTTATTTCCTCATTATCCAAGAGAGAAAACCTATATATTGGGCCATTAGGTAAATTAACATTAGGTATCAAGTTGATTGAGTGTTGTACCTAACAAGTCATATGAACCCCTATAGGTGGAGGGAATATATCTCTATAAGTCTCTACAATATTGACCACTTACTTCTATTTTGTAGAGAGGCCTCATGTAGAAGTTGTGGTGGTTGCAATTACCTTCCTTTCAAATTATGACCGAACCATGAAGAGAACAAAATTTTCAGCCCGATAGATTACTATTTGAAACTATTTTGCTAATATCAATGCAATTTTAGTAGATGGAACTACCTCTTGTATCTTGTAGAGATAACATCTGATAGTAACAATGCCATTATGGGAACAATAATCATAAACATCATGATGTTTCCACATATAAGATTTTCCTAAAATAAAATCACAAACTTCAAGTGGGGAAAAATCACGAAGTACCTCATCTTTGAAGGGTTTGATTTAGTAGGACAAGCGACACTATTGGCTGACACAGATGCCTCACCCATCACTCAACCAACCAATGGTGTATGGTGGGGGTTGTGGCATGGTTGACAACTTCAATACCTTGATGATGTTGACTGATATTAGGTTCTGTTGGTTCCAATGTCAATGATGAAATGTAGTGGGGTCATCTTCACCCACATCTATGAATGCAAGAGGCACTCCCCATCTTTAGGCTCCTTTGGCTCTATTTCATTTTCATTAAGCTCTTCCAATAATGTTTGTTTTGAGCAATATTGATCAACATTGTGCCAGTAGATTTTATGGAGCTCACACTACTTTCTAATGTCATTTTTAAACTTCCCATCACCATTATTTGTCTGTGACTTGGGATGGTTGTCTTAAGGCTTTCTCCCCTTACTCTATCCCTTGTTTTACGAGTTTAAGCCACCTTTTCTAGGATTTTGTTGCAATGGAGTTTGAAACTTGAACTCTTGGTTATTCCTCTTTCAATTTATGTTCAATTTTGATAACATATTGATAAGTGATCCCCATTGAGGATATGACAAAGAAATCCATATTCATTTGGATGTACATGGTTAGACCATTGCGGTACTTCAAAACCATTTGTTGCACATATTCTCTGACACCCAAATTTGACTATGAGGTATAGAAAATATTGGTGTACTCTAACACCATCTACTTTCATTCCTTCACAAGGTTGTCCATCTTGTGTATTGATCATAATAGTTCCCTATAGGGTTGAATTGCTCCTTAATGGAATCATTAAAATTATACCAAGTGGGGCTCACATTGAATAGACCAAATTCATCTTTGTAGTGTCTCTCCTACTAACCTTCCCATCAATAATTGACACGGGGAAGGGATTTCAAGAGTGCGAAGGTGATCTTCTCATTGTCGAAATTTTTGGACATATTAATATCCCTCTAACAATTTAACCATTTCTCCAAAGAATTGGCATTTATTTGGCCTTCAAATATGGGGATATGAAAGTTAACATATACCTTGATTTTTCTCACACCTCCAAAATTTTCATTAGGTGAATATGCTTCGATTTATTTTGGATGTCTTCAAAGGATAAATGAAAATTTATCCATCATATAATTCCTCTTTTGTGTAGATGCTTCCTTGAAAATAAACATGATAGTATCTCCCACTCCATAATCTCTCTTTTCTTCTGCTATGGCAGGTTGCTTGGGCTGGTGAGATACATTATTCCCTAGTGAAACTAGCTCAAGGCCCAGCTCTCCATACCCTGACCTTGTTAGATACATGCACCAAGAAATAGCAAGGAGAAGGTTGCTGTGACAACACTAATATGGGTTGTACAAGGAATGGAATGAAAGGTATAAAGTAAATGAAACAAACATAGAGAAATATAACAAAAAATACACTAATAAGGTGAAAACCAAACTTCCATTAATAAATGAAATAACATAATATTGGAGAACACAAACTAGCTAAATGGTGGTAGCTATCTCTAAACAGAGAGAGATGGAAGTTATGCATATTCACAAAAGACATTACAAGAGGCTAAAAATGTCCTCTTAACATAAAGAAAGAACCCTATAGGTCCAAAATCCTAAATCTAGAATATGAAACACCAACAAATTTTCCAACCCTGAGGTGGTTAGTTGGTACATCAACCCCCCAATGGCACACATTTTGCATACAATATATGTTTGAGTCACATGATAACTCATTGGGAATAAATATTTGAGGGGTACAACTTTTTACCGAGGCCAAGAATGACATGGCAACCACTAGCCACCTAAATTTCCAAAAACCTATCTTTTGGAACCTCAAAATGACTCCAAGAATTTGGGCCTAAAAATAATAGAAAAACTGTCAGGAAGATAGAGAACCATTGAGACAATGGAAGAAGTACGTGGGTATCAATATCCATCTAGATCACCCACAATGAGATGATCTGGAAATACATGAAAAAATATATGTGACATAGATTGGAAATACATGAAAAAAATATGTTTCTTTTTAGAAGACATTTTTTTCATGTATTTCCAATATATTTCACTAAGTCCATCAATTTTATGGAAATTCAAGAAACATATTGAGATATACTAGAAATACATGAAAAATCTATGTGACATAAATTAGAAATACATTAAACAAAATGTCTCTTTTCAGAACACGTTTTTTCTTGTATTTCCAATATGTTCCACCATGTGTCTATCAAAAGTATGAAAAATTCAAGAAACACATTTTTTTCATGTATTTCTAGTATACCTCACTATATGTCTATCAAAAGTATGCATAGTGGGTACATTTTGGATGCAAAATTTAATTCAACATCCAATGAGTGTCTACACTTGAAATTGAGTAAACCTATATGGAAATAAGTCGAAAATATGAGAAAGAAGTAGTTCTCTTTCTTTCCCTAAAATTATTACCCTTATGGTTGACATTATCATCTTCAATATTATTGGTTTTTTTAAAGGTTAGTTGAAATTGTATGGCATATACTTCCCCATTTCACATCAACAATATGTTGATGATGTTGTTCTATATGGCTTCCCAACAATAAAATAGGGATGTGGAATCATGAAAATTCTACAACTTTTCATGGAAGCATCAGGTACATTGATTAACAGAGAGAAGACAAACATATTATTTTTTAACTTCCCAAACCTCCTTCATACATAGTTAATCTGACTATTGGGATTTAAAAAGGGACGTCTTCCTTCCAAGTACTTGGGAGTACTGTTGATCATCCATACAAATAGAGTTTCTATCTAGGAAGATCTCTTAGAGAGGACTTGAAGAAAGATAACCATTTGGAATGTAAGGTCACTCAATCTTTCAAGGTGCCTTACACTACTAAAAGAAGTATTACAAGCCATACTAAATTATCAATTAGCAGTTATGCCACTCCCAGTTGCAATGACCTATCAATTTAAATCTATATGTGCATATTTCTTGTGGAGAGGTATTGCCAAAGATAGAAAGTGGGCCCTGCTTGGTTGGGACACTTTAGTTGTAACGAAGTTTAAGGGAGGTTTGGGGCTCAGAGATCCCCAATTGATCATCCAAGCATATGTTATGAAAATATGGTGGATCTAGGTTTGGGGGGATCACAACTTTGGAAGCAGATATGGTAAAGAAAGTACCTACCTCTCTCATCGCAGGATGAGCGAATCAAATTTAACGGGTCAATTAAGGGCTCACCGATATGGAACTAGATTATTAAAAGTCGTGACCTCATTCGCCAACACGCATTTTGGGATATCAAAGATGGGAAAACAATGACTTTCTGGGAAGAATATTGGCAACAATACCGATGTTTAGGTGAATTTCCACAACTCCAACTGATACAACACCTCTCTAAAAGTCTTGGAGCATACTCATTAGCAGATTTCTAGAAACCATGTATGGAAAATCAAGAATGGACAGTGTGGAAGGACAAAGAAGTTTGGTCTGGTAATAATAGTTATCCCTTGAAGGAGTTTCAAAAATTATTAGATCATAGGAATATTATGGTCTCACAACAACAGGATGTTCTGAGATGGGGCCACCAATCAATGGGAAAATTTATGTTAAAAGAAGCTTATCAAATATTAGAAAATTGCCACGAAGGTGAAAATACAGAGTTGTGGAGGAAACTTTGGGATTATAAGAGTTGGTCGAAACTAGTTCTTTTTTTATGGCTACTGGAACATGGAAGAACTCTTACATGGGACCTCTTAAGGAGGAAAGGCTACAAAGGACTGTCCATATGTCTCTTATGTTCTCAAGTAGAGGAGACAACACATCATATTTTCCTAACCTGCACCTTTGCATGTAATTTTTGGGAAATTATAGGGAGAATTTTTCGTTGTCTTACACCTCAACCTTGGACTCTCTAAGAAATAGTAATGCAATGTTTAGACAACAAGTTTAATAATCCCATAGTACCACAAGCCTAGAGACTCGCTTATGGTTTTGTCCTATGAAACCTTTATAAAGTACCGAGCCTTAGGATGTCTTAGACAACCAAAAGGAATGGTGCTAGTTTACAAGATATATCAATTAAGAACATATGTGAGACACTAGTGGAATCGTCCTTTGTATAGGAAGAATGCTCAAATATAGGGTTGGAGGAGTCGATCTTTAAAAACTTGGATCTAAAACAATGTTTTTTAACCCTTCTTCCAGCAAGTCACTCGACTTCATGCATAACGATAGTAATTTATTCACCCCACCTCCATAACACTTCAAAATATTGAGTTTCGATGGTGCATTGAGGGGAACCAAGGATCAATGGGTTATGGATTATTTTTTAGAGATGATTCATCTCAGCTTCTACACAAGTATGCTTCATATTGTGGTACCTCAATAAACAACATAGCAAAATTTCTTGTCTTAGAGAAAGGCTTGAAAATAACAGCGTGAGAGGGCTATAAGTTTTTACAAGTACATGGTGACTCCTATATTTCCATAAAATGCCTCCAGAAACTATTGCATGGTCAATCCGAGGAACATGTATGCCAAAACTAGAGACTCAATGAGATAATCATGAGTATTAAAAACCTGATGTTGTCCTTCCAATTCATTATCCCACATCACCACACGAAGCAGGAATGCAATCGGGTGGTGGATGTTTTAGTCGATTGGGGTAGTTGTGCACAAGGGCTTCAATATAATGAACCATGGTTAGATGAGGTGTTAATGTAGGTAATACCTCAAATCCATAGGTGGATTCAATATGACCAGGAACGCATCACTCGCCACATCTCCATTTTTCATTGGTGTTCGAGGGTGCGGGAGTTGGAATCCCTCCCTGATTGGGGTGCATTTAAGGAAGGGTAGGATGACAACTCACATGATTGACATGCATGAACAGCTAGTGGCGGATAGGGAGGCCAACCATGGAGGTAGAGAATATGTCACCACCTATCCGGTGGAGGTGTACACATGGCTGCTCCATTATTTATACAATACAACATGGTGGTTCTTGTCTTATCAATTTAAAGTGAGGCAAGTGGAGGGTATTGAGATTCATTCTGACATTCTCCTGGTTTATGCTTTCCAGTAGTCAATTTTGATCATGGCGGTATCTTAGAGCAGTGCACACATGTTTGAAGTGTTAAATGCGGGTGTGAATATGTTTTATCCAACACCCACTTGTCTCTCTTGTGTGACTTCTCCTTCAGACATTGGTTCTCACACATTATACTCGTTAGTAGGAAGTTTTCTTTATAAGTGTGGGAGTATTACTATAGGGTGGTGGATTCTCTAGTTCGTGTTAGTGGATGCACACCTAGTTCTCATTTCACCTGACTATAATAATGTTTTGTTGTTTCTTTGCAAACTCCAACAAGGTTTGTTAACCTACTTGTATCCGTCCTCGTTTGCTTTCATGACTCATATCAATCCTTATCTGATTTTACTTGGATCTGGCATGAATTTTGTTTGTTGTAGGTACCAATGGTTTTCATTTTATTTGTCCAGAATACAGGGACAGGTCCTTCCTTCGAACTTGTCATTTTATTTCCTCTTAAATCCCTGACTCTGTAGGCATTTCATTTCGCTGCCTATTTCTTGTTTGTGGTATGTGGTATTCAGGAATGTTTTCCTTGTGGTTTTAATAACTTCTTAGTAATTCAAGTCCATAGGCCAACCTTCAATCCTCAAACCGGTTGTGTCTTGTCCTTATATGGTACAATTAGGGTGGTTGGCTTAGGTGTGGTTGATCTAGGACATATATGGTTGTTGGTTCAATACTTCCTCGACGATGTCTTTCTGCAAATCTCTTTCAATAATCACATCCTTGTATACACATTTCAAGTGCTTCCTTTCTCATACTATGGCAATTTTGATTAGGTGGTGGTTACATATCCCGAGAATTCTCATCCAATTGCTCATAGTATGTGTTTTCAACCCCTATCAAGTATGCCTCCGTCAATTTATCTTATGACACCATGGCTTCATCACCTACTCATAGGGGAGGTGTGGCAGGTGCTTCTTCCTCATGATGTCGATGTCTTTTTGGTTGGCATTGTGTGGATTACCATTTTGATACAGTCTCTCCTGAGGTTAGAAATGAAATTATTCAACTAGAAGATAAAGAATTTGGGAACCATATTTACCATTCAGATTCAGAAATTATCAGTTCAACATTCAGATGGACTCCAGATCTGGGAAAATTCTGGAAAAGGAGACTTCATTTTCTATATTCAATGGCTCTACACAGGAAATTGGAGGCCTTGCTTCATATGGTCATTTGTGACAAGCAATTCAATCATTATCAACTATTTTCAAGATAAGAGGAGATCAAAAGGATTCTTCGAGACATAAGATACAACTTGGATGACTTAGTTTCCAGGGTGACTCGGGTGGTATGCTACATGGTTTCTGACTCAGATTATGGCTCCGGTTCGCAACCTCATACTCCAACTGTTATTAATGCACCAACATAAGAAATACCTCAAGGAAAATCTAATGAAATCTCTCAAGCTATTATATTAGATTAGTAGTTCTGTATTTGGTATCTTTTGGTCTATGTTTTGTTTATCTCTACTATGCAGCGATGGTGACTCTTAAGGTATATTAGACTATAAATGCTTATGGTTTCTCTTTTGTCAAGCTCACCACATCCATTGCATGGAAATTTTGAAGGGATATCTAGTTGGTATGAAATTTTGTACTTCCTTTTGGCTATATGTGGATCACTAGGAACATGTTATGATCAGTCTATTAGCTTTCAAGTTCCCACACAAATCTCTGGGACAATTTTTATTTATCTATGTAAAAATAGTTTTTTTCTAACATAAATATTACCATCTAGCTTACAAAAAAATAGCATATTTCTTGTTTTGATGCACATTTTTTATCTCAAAATTCCCCTAATGAGGAGTCTCACACTTCTTAGTTATACATAAAGATACAAATAGGGAAACTTCCTAATCTCTATGCTTTGTTTGAAAAGGAGACAAACAATTGATGGAGGAGGAATCTTCAAAAGCGGATTTAGAAATAGTCTTATGTTCATTCAAGATAAATAATTTGAAAGTTTGGAAGTAAGGATAAATAATTAGTGTAATAGATGGATTTCTATAAAAGGAATGTCGACCTTAGTAAAGTCAATGTTGGAGGTTTTTCAAGGTTTTTGGCATTCAATGGAATAATATATTAAAAGAGTTCTAGATAAGATCAAGAAAACTAGTTTTAAATTCCTATCCTCGAGAAAGAAAGAAAGAAAAAAAGAGAGAACTCCCATGGTCAAGTGGAAGACCATAGCTTGGTTAAAGGAAGACACTAGGTGGATTTTAAAGAACATTTACCTATTTGGCATCTTGTTGGCAACAAAAAGGATATGGCGATTTCTTACAATTGAATGAACGTGGAGGAAAATTATCCACCAAAAAAATGTGAGGCTTTTGTCTTTTCTAGATTGGATTGGGAGCTTGAGAAAACTTATAAAGAATGTGTCAATACAATGGAAAGAATTAACTCAAACATTTCCATTGATTGAATAACATTCCACATGGAAAGTAGGTGTTGCCGGTCATGTTAGAGTTGGCACAAAATATACTTTGGGATATGGAGAAGGGTAAGAGTGCAACAAAATTGATTGAAAATCTCCAAGAAAGGGGTGTCCTTGCTCTCAATCATGTCAGAGATCCTCATTCTACTGATATTTAGAGTCAAGGTTAGAGAATTCACTCAATCAGTTGGATCAGAAAGTAAGAATGAATATTTGGGATTGAGTATATTGGTTTCCTGAAAAGGAGCCATATATGACTTAACGATGAAGCAAATTCTCTTGCATCTGAAAAACTAAAAAAAATGAAAAAGAAAGAAAGAAAGAAGACTAAAGAAGAGTATGCAACTCATCTTGGGTATAAAATAGTGATTGAAGTTGGGAACCAAGAACCATCTTGGTCATGCAGATAGATTGGGAAGCTCAATTCACTTGAATCTTCCTCTAGTTAGCACTACTGAATAAGACTCATACTTGGAAGGTCTTGTAGAGTTGTAATACATAAGTTCTTAGGATTTCTATGTCATGTAAAATGGTTAATAATGTTTCCCACTTATTCATCGAATGTCCTTATTCACAACAACTCCCGCACTCATAAAGAAGCCTCACACATGTTTTGATCTTTATGTTGTCTTAATCTAGGATTTAAACTTACTCATGAGGTGTAGATCAATTGGTTTCTATGGGGTTTAGTCCCCATTAGGTTAGTGATTCAAATCTCATAGGGAAGGGTTAAGAGAGAGAGTCACTTGTAGAGATACAAAATATTTTACGAGGTGTCCAGATTCAACTAAGCCTCATAAAATCCTAGTGAGAACGTCCCACAAATCAGCGGATCTTTATTTCATCCATCACACAATCTTGATGACAACATTCTATAAATAAATAAATTATTTTTTCATCACACTAAAATTAGCTTTTTGGAGAAAAAAATTTAATATATATATTTAATTATTTTTTCACCTTTATAACTTTGTTTGTCCATGAGATGCTCGTTCTCTTTTCTAACTCTCTTTTCATGTTTGCTTTTTACTTTATGTGCAGATGAAATCCTCGTTCCTTTTTCATTGCGATAAAGATGTGAATTGAAATGACAATGCAACGTGTTCATAGAAATCATTAATTTGTGAGGTGGATTCCAAAGTAAAGATGTCCGTACAAGGAAATGATGACAAAAGCACACCAACATAAAATTCGTGTCTCATCAAATTATGGCACCTCACCAGACATGCATGCATATCATATGATATGCTTACGTGCACAAATTTAGTGGTCACTCGAGGAAATTTGGTTTTTAAAGTCTATTCTTATGATGTATTTAACATAAATTTACCTTAAAAGTTTCGCAAAGAACCTTTTAGGGTTTGAAATTATCAAGCTCGGGAGAGAGTGGAGTGTTGGGGTGTTGGGGTGTTGATTAAGGGGTATATATATATATATAACATTTAAAATGTATTTATATATATATAACACTTAAATGTATTTAATAGTTTATAAATTAGATCAATTTATAATTTAATAAGACTGGAGATTTTATGGTAGTGAAATGTATTTTAAGGATTTTTATTTTTTAAATTTTTTCATAATAATTCAAATATATTTCTTAAATAAAATTGGAATAAATAAATAAACAAACCATATTCCTAACCATTTAACTTAAATTTAAATTTATTAAACTTAACAAAATATAACATGCAAAAAAAATGTTTGATTAAAAACATATTTTAATATAACACTTGACCTACATTAAACTTAATCTTGGAAAAATTAGACTCCACTTCCTTACTAATCAAGGCATGAAAACCAAGTTCAATGAAAGAAATATTTTTTTTTAAATTAATTTATCATTAAAATCAAAACAACTTAATTTTAATTATCATTAAGCTCAAAATATCTAGGTCAAATTTCTTATCTCCCTTATAGTGAGGATGAGATTGTTATATCTTATCTTTTCTTTTTTCCTTGGGCTACATAATTACTTCTCTCTCTTGGTTGAGATAGGGATGGAAATTGAAATGTGTAACGAGAAATGATTAATGATGATAAAAGGTTGAATTCATGGCCCCTTTAATGATGATATAAGGTTGAATTTATGGTATGAGAAGATTACGACGGGTATATATATATATATTATTTTATAATATTTTTATGTGGCATTTTCATTAAAAATTTGAAGGTTTCTAGGAAAAAATAATAAAAGGTAAAGTATTGACTATAAATTTTATTCATTTAGATTTGAACATGCGACTTTTATAAGGAAACACATGTTCTTAACCATTATGTTCACTCAAGATATTGTCTATTAATATTAATATTAATGTTATATTAAAATGATATTCATTATAACAAGAATATATATATATATATATATAATATATATATATATATATAATATATATATAATATATATATAGATAGATATATAGATATTTGGATGTTCCTAAGAGTGGAGTTGAAGAAGAAAAAAATCCTAGAGCCTCTAGAGAAAATATTGTTTTATGTCATCAAAGACTATGGCATATTGGAGAGAAGGGCCTTTAAGTATTACACAGTAATGGTACGGTAGAAGATATTTCTAATTGCTCTTCAGTGAATTTTGATTTTTGTGTACAATGTTTATATGGGAAACATAATTGGGCAAGATTCTCTTATGGTGTTGTGAGGTCAGAGGGAGTATTGCAATTGGTGCACAATGATGTGTTTGGCCCTGTGTTGGTTCCATCACTAATAAATCTATGTAATATGTTTCATTTATAGATGAGTTTTTTAGGAATACATGGATTTATTTCCTTAGAAATAAATTTGAAGTCTTTGATCACTTCAAAGAGTTTAAGGCTCTTGTGGAAAATCAAATTGAGAAGAAAATTAAGGTCCCAAGGACAAATAATGGTGGAGAATTATATGGGAATGAATTCAAAGAATTATATAAGAAGTGTGGTATGCTAAAGCAAAAGAAGACTCCATATAGACTTTAGCATAATGGACTTACAGAGAGGATGAATAGAACATTAATAGAGAAAGCAAGGAGCATGCTTAGTGATGCTAGCTTAGGAGAATAATTCTAGGTAGAGGCAATGGATATTGTGTGTTACCTAGTAAATAGATCACCTTCATTGGTGTTGGATGATAAGACTCCACATGAGGTATGGAATAGTAAGAAACCATCCCTTAAACATCTCAGGGTATTTGTATGTGATGCTTATATACACGCGAAGGAGAATATGAGTAAGATAAATAAGAAAAGTTGAAAAGTGTAATTTTATTGGATATAAAGATGGTCTGAAATGCTATAAGCTTTGGAACCCATAAACTAACAAGATAGTGTATAATCAAGATGTAGTATTTAGAGAAGTCAAATATGTTATCAAATAGGAAGTCCTACCAAGGGAGAAAGAACAAAAAATGATAGAGTGTGAATTGAATGACGATGAATTAGTCTCTAGAGAAGAAAAAGAATCATAAGAACAACAAGCACATATTCTCGTATTAAGGAGACCAGTTTAGAAAAGAAGGCGACCAGAAAGGTATATTCCACTTGATTTATGTTCAAACTTTTTTTTGTTATAATTTACTGATAATGATCCTAGAACTATCTGGGAGAAATGGATTCAAAGGATGGAAAACTATGGAAAAACGACATGGTTAAAGAAATGGAAGCCTTAGACAAAAAATAGGCCAAACATTTAGTGCAGTTTCCATTTGGAAAAAAGTCCATTAGTAGCAAATGGGTATTTAAGAAGTTGAATGCAAAAGGACGAGTGGATAAATAAAAAGGTTAGATATTAAGAAAAGGTTATTCCTAGATAGAGGGAATTGATTTTGCTGATATTTTTTCTCTTGTTTCCAAGTTAACTTCTAATATATTTCTTATATATGTTGTTATTACTTTTGAATTTGAGGTAGAATAGATGGATGTGAAGATAACATTCCTATATGAGAATTTGGAAGAAGAAATCTACGTGAAGAAGCTAGAAGGTTTTGTTGTTAAAGGAAATAAAGCACTGGCATGCAAGCTAAAACAGTCCTTGTATGGGTTAAAGCAATCACCAAGGATGCAATATCCAAAATTTGATACTTATATATTGGGACTTGGCTTCACAAGGAGCAAAGTATATCACTGTATTTGTTTCAAATTATTTGATGATCGTCTTATATATTTGGTGTTGTATGTGAATGATATGTTTCTAATTATAAATGACATGGAAATCATCTAGGAAGTGAAGACTCAATTATCCTCTAAATTTGACATGAAGGATCTGTTGTAGCAGCTACAACCACCCTCCAAAATTTTGGCTCGCATGCAAATTTCGGAGGCTACCTTGGATCCCGCGATCGATCATCCTTGGTCACTTATTGGTAAGCTGATGATTTCAAGCTCCCCTCCTTGATCCTAAGAGTTGTTCGCGTTCTCATATTATTCAGCATGTGTCATTTTTGGGCATAAGGATTATTGTTTTTCATGCAAAGGGAATGTTGTTTTGCTTCGAGGGAATTATGTGTGTATGAGTGGTCATCGTCACATAGACATGTTTCACTCTCACTTCACACAATATTGTCACGAAGGTTGTTGCATCAAGAAAAGTATGTCTTATTCATTTTGGATGGTCTACGTTGTGTCACTAAGTGTCTGTGTGTGATCATAGTTAAGTACTATCAATGTTTACATATGTTTCACTAATCTCACACTTAGCCATTTTCTCGAGAAACCTAACCTCACCTAGCTTCCCAGAACTGTGTGATTTGCTTCTAAAACCATCAAGCTTCCTCCCTTGCCTGCAGAAACCCTATAGTACGCAGAGACACTAACCTCCCTTGCCTACTGAAACCCTGTAGCCCGCAAAGACCCTAGCCATCACTGCTCTCCAAAAATGTGTAGAGCAATCAGGAAGCCAACACTACTCTCTATAAATGCGTCGAGTAGTCTAGATACACTGCACTCAGAAATTATGCAGAGGTGTCCTCCTAGGACCCCCATCCCACAACAGTGTCATGTGCCTCAAAACTTCACAATGTTGTCCAAACTAACCTATTTTTCTTGCATGTAGAAATTGCATAGGCGGGCCTCCCAGGGCCTCATTTTAGCAACAGTCATTGTTTGCTAAAATTGCGCAGATCTAACTCTCAGTGACTACAGGAAAATATGACATGCAGAGATCGCTTCCAAGGAGTTGAGGAGAAGGACCAAGGAACCAAGTAATGGAAAAGATTAGGACCACATGCAAACCTCATCGGATCCATGATCATCTTGAGGGTAAGTATGGTAAGTAAAGAACACCTTTCGAAGTACACCTCTTAGTTGAGTTTGCAAGACTACTTTTCATTGTCATATCATCCTTTCCTCAGTAACATGCATGTGCGTAAACACGAGAAGTCATTTTATGTGTTTCTTCTACATGTCATGCTTCCTTTTCACTTATTCGACCAATTGTCATCTTCGGCATGTTAATTGCTATGGCATGCTTGCAACCTCGTTCTGGTGATGTTGAAGGTTGTGTTTGAGTTGTGTTCGCTATGTAAACATCTATTGCACTCACACACAATGTTTTAAATATTGTCGCGCAAGTGTTGTTGCAGTCATCTGAATGTCTATCCGAAGTGTTGCACTTATCACTTTCACTATTCGACAGTCTTATAGTAAGTCACACTAAGCATGTTGTCTTGTTGGTTCGAGGTGTCTTGTTGTCTAGTCGTGTCGAGTGTGTGTTCGCAAGGTAATTTATGCACAAGTTCACTTGCTCACACAAGACCACCCCCAATAGTCGGACCTCTGTTGAGATGCACTGCGCAGTCTCAGCCCTCAGTGATTATGTACTACTGCCCAGAATTGCGCAGAACTTGAGGTTGTCTCCCAGGCATGTTGAATTGCACAATCCTAGAATTGACCCGACTGACTGTCACCAAAACAATGTAGAACTTGCTCAGCAAGTCATCTCAATCTACGATGCCTGCAAGCAAAGCCATCAAGCCTCTAGCTGGTCAACTAGAGATTTTGATCGGGTAGTGACCCTTGGCATCACTCCTCCAAAACATTGTGCAAAAGCTATCAAGCATGCCCGCTTTCCCTTGATTGAATAAATTGCATAGACATGTCAGACAAACACCTGCTGCCGTCACTGCATTGCCCTAAAAAATTGCACAGTTTTCTTAGCCAGTCACCCTGTCAGCTGACCTGCTGCTCCTCCTAAAAACTACGCAGTTTTCATGGGTTTTCTCTTAGTTTCCCAACATCCTGCTCAGCCCAGAAACTGAGTAGGGATGTCTGGAAGGCCAACCTCCCAGTTCTGCACAGTATTGGCCAGTAGCCTCCCACAACCTACTACTAGCCTCCTTGGAGAAATTGTGCAGATTTTATTGGAAGTCTCCCAGAAAAAATTGCACATATCTTCCCTCTAGCCAAGCCAGATCCCGCAAACAGTCACTACTGATCTAGACTACCCATTTCAGCCTCCCAATGACCTTTGCGCAATTTTCATGGACAATTCTTGAAGCTTGCATCCTAGCTTGAAATGTGCTTTGCGCAGTTTCAGAGCCTTGTCCTCTCTCTCGGTCACCTGCATCCAAAATCGAAAACAATCCATCATGGTAGAATAAGAGATTTCTAGATTTGATGTCATCTCGTTATGAGTGATTGCAGATACAAGTACATGGATGAGACATGGCGCGATGATGAACGGGATGAATAAGGAGCCCATGCAAGGAGACTTATTCGCGAATGGACGAACACATGGAGCATGCCAAGTACAAGTGAAGGAGAGACATGCACATGTAGCATCAAGAGAATACCAAGACCATTGAATACTTTGCAGACCTTGCCATGCGGAGGTGAAGATATGATACACCAAGAGCACATCCATCACTCAATAGCATTGCAGCTTGACATGGACACCGCCAACAACATGAACATACTAGCTCTATCGTGTCGAGTCATGTCATGAGTCATCTTGGCCACATCACTACTGCGGGCCATACTGTTGTAATCAATGTAATGTAACGTGGAAGTTCAAGAGACCCACATGTAAATCTGAAGAGTCATGTAAGTCAAACAGTCATGAGGGAAGTTGAATAGTCAGAAGGGCCAATTTTACCCTTTGCTATAAATACCCCTCACTTGTACATGCAAAGGACTCTTCACCTCCGCTCCTCCCACATAGCCTTGAGAGTCTATAATATTTTCTTTGAGGAGTGAGCAGTGGCTCCAACGCCCTGCTATCGGGGTTAGTGATGTAATGGTGTACGGATGTGTCTTGGAACTTTCACTTAATTTAGAAGCCTATTAGCAGGCCAATATGTTTTCACACATGTATTGTATTCGTTTGTTAGACTATTCTTTGGACACTTGTAATTCATGTTGCTTTAACCTTTATTAAGATAGTTGAACTATTTCAGTTGTTTTAGTACATATGATATTGGAAATGTGTTGTATCATTTTTTGACGTTGTCTCACTCGTGTAGGCTATCTCGTCAGACACTTAACAAATTCATACTTGTAAACTTTTTATAACTCTTGTCGCACTCATGTGGACTATTTTGTTGGGTGTTGTATGTGCTATCTATTCACCTTGTCTTTGTGACTGTCACATCTGGTGTGGAATACTCCTTCGGAAGTTGTGCATGTCCTGTTGTGTTGTGTGTCTCTAGTAGAGTTGTGACTATTCCATTTAAACCTGAGACTCACTTCCACCCTCTCCCTCTGCAGTGAAAGAAATTTGACACAAGCGACACTAAGCACTGAGTAGGCATGCAAACCTTGATGTTTGAAGACAAAGAAAACCACTCTCATGTGTTAACAAGCAAGAGCTAAGGCATATATTTAATATAATGGAAATTGGGCCATCGTATCGAATGGGACTCCTACACCAAACTGTGTGAGGTCTAGTTGGGACTTCATACCAATGAGATCCCTTGAATTTTGGCGGGTCCAACACCATTAATAGGATATTAGTGCTGTAAATTTCATTTTTGGCATAGAAATTTAAAGAGATCTAGTAAAGAGGAAGCTGTTGTTAAATCAAAGGAAATATTTTGAAATAATTTTGCAAAGGTTTAACACGTAGGAATATAAAGGTAAATGTCCCTATTCTTGTAGGCTTAAATTTATCTGCAAAACAATGTCCCAAGATGCAAGAATAGGAAAAAGGCATGTTTTGTGTTCCATATGCCAATTTAGTTGGAAGTTTGATGTATGTGATGGTATGTACTAGACCGAACATTGCACATGTAGTGGGAGTGTTGAGCAAGTATATTTCAAACCACAAATGGATATTGGACAACAATAACGAGGGTTTTTAAGTATTTATGTGGCACTACAATTTATGGATTGTGCTACCAAGAAAGACTAGGATTAAACAAAGTATTGGATGTACATGGCTTTGTTGATGCAAACTCAACAAGAGATCTGGATCATAAAAGATATGCAAGTGAGGATGTGTTTAACATATTTGGAGGTGCAATCAGTTGGATGAGAAAGAGACAACATATAGTGGCACTATCAACTGCAAAACATGAATACATGGCAACCACTCATGCAAGCAAGGATATTGTTTGGTAGTCGATATTGTGTTTATGTATTGTGTTGGTATAATGAGTTGTGAGGATGGATCGTGACAATCATGGTGCAATCTTCCTAGCGAAGAACCCAATATATCATTTGAAGGAAAAACATATTGATGTTAAATATCACTTTGTGAGGTATATGATTGAAGAAAATAAGGTGATATTAGTGGAGGTGGAACCTTTGAATAATGTTGCAAATTTATTAACAAAATATAAGAGGATTGAGAATTTCTCTTGGTGTAGATAAATAATGGGCATTATTGCAAAGAAAACAAGAAGTTGGAGAATGTTGGTTATGCATTACATTCTTTGCATGAATACCTCCACACCCTATACATTGTGTTGGTTGTAGGGGTCATAGGGGGGTGAAGCCTACTTGTGTGGGGGTTTGGGGGTAGAACCCATAAAAAAAAATTGGTGGTTTTTACATCCATTTTTGGTGGTTTTTGACACATAATTTTTACCCTTAGCATTTTTTGGCTCATGATGCTTTAGCCTATGGTTTTCTAGTTTTGGTTAAGGAACTATGGTTGTATTATAATCCAAGGTAAATGGAATGGTGGTTTATGAATGTTGTAGGATATATATATTGTATTGTAATACTATAAATAAATATATACTAAAAAATATTTTTGGTTTTACTAGTTTGGGTTTCTAGGGTAAAATATTATTGTTAATGTGTGTGTTTTCCACTACATCTTTCATATTTTACTAAGAATATGTTTGTTGCAAGTAATTGTATAGAGCTAAAATATGCTTTTAACTCCATCATAGTTGCCAAAACAATATCTCTTACACTATGCCTAGGAAAAAATTATGAAAGGGATTTAATTGGGTAAGAAAAAATCCATTAAAGAGGTCGTTAGAGTGGGAAAAAATGTGTATAAATGACTTGTTTTCATGAGCTTGATTGAGATTCACAAACCAAAAGTTGTTTTGGTCAAGGGAACTATGGGCGACAGTAAGATGGTTTTTGAGAGTTAAGTAAAATATTTAGAGACTAGAAATTTTATGCTTTAGATGCTTTGGGAAACTCTAGGGGGGTTTTAATAGGATGGAAGAAAACCACTTATGTCAATTTGATATTTTTGATTCAAGTATATAGACAAAGTTTATTTTTAAAGAATCGAGATAGAATATTCTATTTTTAATTGTTATGGGTGTTACATAAACATGGAAGTTTGTTGGGGAAGTTTCTTCTCTCAAGGGTGCATTAAGGAGACAGGGTCATCTTAGATGGTGATATAAACTTTATTTTGAGTATATTAGAGGCATGGGGAGATACAGCAAGGGTGGAAAAATTAGAAAATTTCTTTAGACACAAAATTGAGGAGGCATGGTTGGTTGATATAGAGTAGATACAATTTATTCCAACATGAAGGAATAATAAGTCTAGAGAATTTGGTGTTTCTAAGAGATTGGTTAGGTTTTTTTATTTTGGACAGTTTGTTAAGTGTCTAAGATAGGATTAGATTTTAGGTGGATTTATAGGGAACTTCAGATCACCTTCTTGTACTTCTTCATATTGAAAAGTAGGACAATAATCCTAGAAGTCCCTTTAATTTTAATGCACAATTGTTAGAGGACGAGTCTCGAGAACCAATAAAGAAGGAATGTGTTCATTATGATGTGGAATCCAAGGACAAAACAAGATTTTAGTTTTTTGTTACTTTAAATAAGAAAAAACAAGCAATGGTTAAGTGGGATACACATTATAATAAAATGGGGAAATGAATAAGAATCTCAAATCAATTGAGAGGGAGATAGGTGATATGTATGAGAAGAATGTGGTGAGGCATTCAATGAAAAAGAAAAATTAATGCTACAAAGTGTGAAGTTGAAGATGAGAGATTTTTGGAATAGAAAGAGGTTGAGTGGAAGATGAAAAATAGGGATATTTGGTTGGAGACGGAGAATGAGAATGCAAATTTTTCTCATAGTATTTTTAACCATGGGAAAAATATAGATGCTATTTGAGAAATGCAAGATGAAGTAGGTGATTTAGTTACCAAGTTTATAAAGTTAGCATATTTAAATTAGGGAAAATTTGAGGCCTAAAATGAGACTCTAAATGAAAAATAATAAAGTTAGAATAATAAAATAAGAGATATGAATTTTCAAGGAAAGAAAGAAAAATAATTTTTTCTTGTATTTTTTACTTTTATCCTTATAGGATTATTAAAAAATTCAAGTGTAGGCAACTTTTTGACAGATCCAAAGTGAGATGTACTAGAAATACTTGAACTAAACCATGTGAAATGCATTAAAAGAATGTGTTATTCGCAGTGATATATGCTAGAAATATATGAAAAAAACTATGTGACATATATTGGAAATATATGAAAAATAACTGTTTCTTTCCTAAAACATGTTGTTTTCATGTATTTCCAATATATTTCACCATGGATCCATCAAAAGTATGTAAATTCAAGGGACATAGAGAAAATTGTGATAAGGTACATTGTTAAGGCATTTTGTTTGTTAAAAATAACAATATTTTCCTAGTGGAGGCAATAATTCAATTCAAGCACAACACTCTATGCCCAATCATAAGGCATGAATGCTCATGGCCCCCTCCAATGGAAAATATGTGACCTATTCTAATAAGAATGATGTGGTTGTGGGTAGCCATTGCTCCAATCCTTGCAAACATAACAAAAACAATGGGAACCAAACTTCAGTCCTAAATCAACTACCAAGATCATAGGGAAAGGGAGGTGCATCCTCCTCTAGGAATTCAAATGTAGTAGAAAATGGACAAGAACTAGAAATCCAAAATAAATCTAGAACATTCTTCCATTAAGTAACACATATCCCAATGTATGAAAAATAATAATCAAGAATTGTGATAAAATGCAATATATGCAAGATTACACCTTGATTGGTAAATTCATAGGGCTTTGGCCAATAGAAAAATCATGGATCTGGTAGATAAGAAAGAATTGGCAACCTAAAGGAGAGGTGGAACTAAAAATGGATTCCAAGGGTTTCTTTACAACCATCTTCAATAACTTGCAAGACAAAAATAAGTTTTTCCAAGGTGGTCCTTATTTCTTTAACTCAACAAGATTATATATGAGATTTTGAATAAAGAGATTTTGATATGTCCTTAATCCAAGATCTTTTAAAGTGACTTCGCTTGTAAAAATGTTCAAGTGTGAATGATAAAACTTAAACCATCATAATAATTAAATCAAACATGACTACTTTAAACAAAGTTGAAATTTAAAACAAAAATTAAAATATCGAAACAATGAGAAACTTGACACAAAACTAATTAATAATAGAGTTCATCTAGTGTGGACTACGTTTCCAAATCCTCTCTCTAAGAGAGTGGCCTCTTTATTAATATTATGCTAAGCCTCCAATGCTTTATTACATCTCCAAAATGCCTCCAAAATCTTGTTGTAAAATGGAGCTTTATGTTGCAAAACTGAGCTTTTTGCTACTAATTCTCCTTTGCTTACTACAAAATTAAGCTCCAAAACACTTTATACAAAATCGCAGACTCAAAAATAAACTAAGTTCAAAAACCCTCTCGGCTTAACAAAAAATTCACAACAACATAATTATCCTCCAAAGAGACTTCATGTTAAATGGCATGTCACTTGGTTTATATAAGAATTAGGGGTCCGCAAGGAGCCCGTGGAGGTTGCGCCCCAACACATATAAAAATGGTATATTGTTATTAACAAACGAGCCATATGTTGAACCATACATTATATTTGGCATATCACTATAACTATCCTCAGAGCATGTATCATAAATCACTAGCTAATATAACTTGAATCAATTTTAATCTTGGCATATTTGATATCCGTTTGTCCACGCATTTTATGGTTATCATAAAACCTGGGCATTAACATATCCACCAATTTAAAATTTTGACGTGTTTGGGATGTGGTTACAACAACCATATATTGGTATATACTCTGCCCACGTATGTAACCAACGCATTTAATATAATGTTCCTGATGACCAACGTTATATAAAACCCACTTGATAATTGTTGACTGTTGTTATAACCAATATATTTAATATATAATATGTTGCTTCTGATTTCGTAGCATATTTCACAATTTCGCAGCATCTGAGTGCCATATGTCAGCACCATAGCTTCCACTTCATGCCATGTGTCATACTTTTGTTAGCACCTAAATTCGCCTTAGGCTGAAGGAAGGCAAAATTCAGGGTAACCACAAACCACGCTCAGTCTGGTAGCTAGCCCTACCAGAACAAGAGAGGGCTCTCTCCGAGTCACGCTCAGTGAATAAACAAACAATATGGTTTGAGACGACTTACAGTGAAATATTGATTTTAGGCTAGTAAATAAATATGGAAACAAGAAGCAATTTTTATAAATGAATGAGTTTCTAGGATGGTATGGGACCAACGAACAGTAATGAGAAGAAAATTTAACACAAAGGCACAGATTACTTCGTGAGGCAAGATAGGCAGAAAGTCTAGCGATTAACCTTGAAGTAAATGCGGAATGGAAAGATTGTTTAGGAGGGTGAAAAGGGCATAAACACATGAATCCTTTTCAATAGAATAAAAACACCCAGCGTGAAACTTTCCCATAGGCAGAGCAATAAATATGAATTCTACCTTATCTTACTTAGAAAATTTCACTGGAAATGAAGATTAATGAATTGTGAAACATTCAAAATACATATGAAACATAAAGAGAACACATTTTCTACACTCACACCACAAGAATCTCATGAAATAGAGCTGTTGCCTTTCATTAATCCTCTGTCAAAATATACAATGAAGAACTGAGTTTCTCTCCCACAGTCTCCTGGAAATTACAACCAACCAACCCTTTGCAAATGGTTTGCATACAATAAATAGACTATGCCATGAGGAAATAGAACACCCAAGAGTTGGGGAGTTTTTCGAATCATTACAAAGTGGAAGTGGAAAGCCAACCATTAGTTACAGGTGCAGCGTTACAAAAATGACAAATGGCTTGAGTGACTGCTCGACTTCCTTTGCCACTTGGATAGAAGCCAACTTTTAGTGGAAATATTTTAAATTTTGCCTTAGGTGCCAAAAAAAGTGTAGTGTAAATGAGTGGGCCCACTTGGAGAAAGTTTCGAATCGAAATGTCACGAAGCGGAAGTGATTTTGGCCTTTTTCTCTATATGCGCCGTGCCCAAATCTATATGCGTCACGCCACTTTGGAGGCAATTTTGAGGTACCTTCAGGAGTCCAAATTGTGCCCAAGTGTCCTTGTTGGAAAGCCTAGCCTGTCTACTTTCCAACGCAAGTGAAATTTCTAAATTTAGTACTCATTTGCCCCTCCAAAACTTCATCCTCCCAAGACTGCTTCCTGTATGTCAAAATAGGGGCAGAGAGGTCATTTTTTGAATGTTTTTTACCTCCTGGGGACTCAAATCATGCCCAAATTTCTTGTCCATGCACCAGCAGGCATGCTTTTTCATGCTGAATCCAAAAATGCAAACCATTTGTGATTTGGAGGTCCCAATCCTAATCATCGCGCCACTGGAGAAAACCCTTGTGATGTGACCAAAAATTTGTCATGTGACCAAAATTGCCCCAAATTTCTTGAAATTTGGGCTGGAGATCGTCTATGAGGTGCTATGCTGGGCCACAGAGGCTTCAGCCAAGATTCAAAGCCGATCTTGCTCATTTTTCTTCTTTTGCCTCTTTGTGGCTTTGCTCAATTTTGCCTTCAGACTCCTTATCTGAGCCTTTGAACTCATGTTCCGTGCCCTGTAGTGATAGACCATCCGCCTCAATATGGTTTTGTCCTTGTCGGCCTTCTCTAGCAGTCTCTCTAGGTGGATGTTGATCTGCTCGAGCCAAGACTCATGGTCATTGTTGATCTCTTGCTCTATTGGAGTGAGCTCAATCCTCCTATGTTGGGCAGCTTGGCGATTCTCATGAATGTTTTTCAGCTCCATGATCTCATGCTGGTCCTCAAGCTGTTTGTTCCTCTACTCCAAATACCTGATAATCCATTTGGCCCTCTCCAAATTGAGTGACAAGTCTTGGATCTCCATTTTCTGCTCCTAGATGGTCCTCCTAAGTTTGGCACTCTCCACATCTGCATCATCATCATGAATGAGGATGAAGTCAGCCTCTTGTTCACCTGATGGCCCCTCATCATGCATGGGCCTCTTGCTTTTGTCTTGTACCTGTGTTGTCGATGTCGGAAGCGAGGCCCCTTCCACCCCAGGTGGAGATAACACTCACTTTGCTACTGCAAACAAATGTCTGCTACCTCTTTGATAGGTGATGAATACTGGCATAGTGGTGGTCTCATGGCACTCATACTGATGAGAAGGACCACCTGTCTCATGTTCACCCTCTGATAATACCTGTCAAGTGCTGAAGAAGTCACGAGAGATGAATTCATCCCAAGTAATGCCCTGTAATCCCAACTTATGATCCACCAAAATCTTAATAAGGGCAAAGTGATAAACACTGTTAAGTTGCTGCTGAGGGGTCTTGTGCTGCATGAAGGTGTTCATCCTCTCTATGTTCCTGCAAATGAAATGTGGGATGTTCATCATCCGTACCCTGGTAAAGTGCATGAGCAACCTGATGTGATAGGCATACAGACGAGAGAACCTCCCCTCACAGCTGAAATATTTCATGATCAACTTCATGAGTGGAGCATACTCATCTTTCAAATATTGGAATGGAAAGACTCTTTGGAGCTGCCTCAGGAAACTAGCCTTAATGTAAGGCTCATAATGCTTCCTATCCACCTTCTATTTCTTGTGCCATTGTTCTCCAACATTTGGTATGCCGGTTGCTAATGAGATAGTTTCGGGTGTCATTGTGAAGGTGACCCTGACCAAGATAGAGTGACCTCCATGTAAGTGAAGCACAAAAAGACAGGCCAACTCATGATGAACTTGAACATTAGCCACCCTTTGACAAAATTCAAAACATGATAGATGCTGGAAACATGACATCGCAAGAGGGCAGGCCTGTAATTCTGTGAGGGTGGTTGGCTCATCCCTAACATGTTTGCCACTTTTGTGATGTCTCCGGGGAGCCTGTTTTTCTAAGGATGAATCACTTTGGGTCTCCATCTCATACTCCGATGAATGCTCAGTTCCATGACTGCTGTATGTGTACTGTGTTTGGACTTCCCTTTGATGATGGTATGAAGCTAGGTGTTGTTGTGATATTTGTCACCAATGGGAACAATGCAAAAAGGGAGTGTTAGGAAGGGGAATAATATGATGGGAATAGGGGTTATGGGGGAAATTTGGTTAAGGATATGTAGGAGGGTTTGGGGATTTTATAAGGTAGGGTTTAGGGGTTTTATAGTTGACAAATGAGTGGAGGGGATAGGGAATAGGGGTTTAGTAGTGTTTTAGGGTAGGGAAAATGGGGAAAAATGGGATAGGGGGGAAGGGAACAATGGGAAGAAGGGGAAAAATAAGAGGTGAAAGAGGAGCCTTGGCATTAATACCACAAGTCTGCAACCCTAGCAACAATGGCTTTGATGTTTTATAGTGATAGGTTTTATGAGTTTTTGTTGCAACTATAAATAGCCATGAACCACCATAACCTTCACAAAAATTTGATGAGCAAGCAAGATGTAGACCCTACCTGTCAATTTGAAGGGTTTCAAAGTTGATTTGATGTAATTGAGCACAAATTCGGGCCTTGGTGGGTGTGCGCCGCGCAGCAAACCCAGTGTGCTGCGCTCTGTATATGCATCGCGCCCTTGTATTTTTACCACTGTGGGGTCGCGCTCTATGCACAACGCTCCCTATGTGTGCCGCGCCCCTCTGTGTGTGCGCCACACTCCTGAAAACGACTCCAAAGTCACTCCAAAACGCGTGCTTTGCTCTCCCAATTACTTTTCTATGTTTTTCTATAACCTTGATATGCTCAATGACTTTGTTTGCTTGTGAAAATCCTTTATAAAGACATTGGGAGTCATGAGTTTGATTTTTGTCTCTTCAAAACCCATTTATGTTTTGTTTTGACACTTTTCACTGATTTAAAGCAACACTGAATTTCACTTTTCCCTTTGAAGTTTTAGCTAAAATGATGAAATTTTTTGGCACTTTTGCAGGGGTCGCATGACATGGTGTTTGGCCAAGGAAACTATGACTGCACCTGAAGAAATCAACTGGAGATTTTTTTGAAAATTATCACAAATGACACACTGTTTGACTTTTCTTCAAAACAGAGTTTTGAAGAACAGTCGTAATATGTCAACATGACAATGAAAATATCTGAATCATAACTTTGTAAGGGCCTCCCTTTGGCCTGCATGGCTTTATTGGTCATGTTTGAAGACAAAATTGACTAACCCGTAGAACTAATGACTAAAAATGACTCTCGTCCATTAAAATATCGAACATTGACTGTCATGGACTTTAGTGAACATTGACAAAAGACCTAAGCTAGCAGGTGCCAGACATGAGGCGAAATGACTAACAAGACCTTTTCCGTCAGATTATGGCATGCCCCTAGAAGAATGCAGCTGAGTGGATGGAGCGAGACACCTAAAAATGAAATGTAGAAAGAGTTTTGATCTCTAACGGAGGGTTGACCAGACTGACTCTAACATTGGCTCCAATGGGGGATGGCAACTCCTTGGAGGTGCCAAGAATAACAGATCTCTGGAAGAGCTAGATAGTGCCTTCGTCCATTGGGCTATGGAGTCATTATTTTGACAAACAACACAAGACTCTGACTCATTTATGAAACTAAAATGACCAAAAAAAAAACTGACTCAAATTTGATATTAAAGTGACTTGAAGACTAACTTAACAAACTCAAACCAAACTGAAATAAGATGGTATTTACAATGACAGTGGAAGCAGTGTTAATAACTCAGAAATGGTATTGCTTGAGCAACCGACCATTGATCGGCCCTCCTGGACAATATTCCCCGTTCATTTCCTTCAGAAGAAAGGCATTCTGACCTCGATATGCTGCAACCTTGAAGGGACCTTTCCAAAGGTTCTCGAACTTACCGTGCTTACCTTTTTCCTCATTTCTTGCATCCCACTTTAGCACCACATCATCCAATTGAAATTTGTCTGCCTTTGCTTTTCTGTCATAAATTTTCTTGATCTTCTCCTGCAATTTGGATGTGTTCTTGAAAACTTCTTCTTTGGTCTGCTGCAAGTGGACCATTTGATTCAACCTTCTCTGCATGGGATCTTCTTCACTGCCAGCTTCCTGGAGAAGTTTGACTACCGGGGCTGTGAGAGAGGTAGGAAATACTGTATCAACTCCATAAACAAGCTCAAATGGTGACGTACCAATGGATTTCTTCTGACTGACCCAATCTTCCCAAAGTGCATTGACCAACCTCTTATGCCAAATTTTCTTGTTTATTTCCAGCAGCTTCTTGATGATGTTGACCAATGATTTATTCGAAGACTCTGCCAATCCATTGCCTTGCGGATGATAGGCAGTTGAGTGACCCAAGATGATGTGATATTTATGACAAAACTCTACCATCCTTTTCGATTTGAAAGCTGTTGCGTTATCCGTGATCAACTTATTCGGGCAACCAAAGCGAGACAAAATGTTATTTTGAAGGAATGAAATAATTACCGCATCTGTAGCTTGTCTGGTGGGAATCGCTTCAATCCATTTCGTGAAATAATCTGTCGTTGTGAGGATCCATCTGTGCTCACTGGAAGAAGCGGGATGAATTTCACCAATGAAATCCAACCCCCATTGCTGGAAAGGGGCACTCACCTCAATAGGCTTAAGTGGTAAAGGTTGTAACTTCTACCTTCCTTCAAAAATCTAACACTTATGACAGCTCTTGACCATCTTCTATACATCAGCAAACAATGTCGGCCAATAGTACCCCGCTCTCAGAATTTTATTTGCTATTGATTTCCAAAAAAGGTGACCACCACAGTCTCCTTGGTGGGAGTCATCCATGACCTTCTTTGCTTCTTTTTCCACCAAACAATTGAACAGAATGCCACTGGGATCTTTCCAATACAGTGCAGAATTTAGAATGCAAAACTTGGCAGCCTTCAATTTGAGTGTTCTCGCTTTGTTTCTAGTCATGCTGGGTGGTGGTGACAAATTTTTAAGCACATATATGATATCTGAATACCACAGAGAAAGAGAAAACATTTCAGATGCCTGAATTGACAATCCTTCCTCATTCTCATTGGACATAGCAGCGATCATATGTATGTCCAAGGTGTGCAAGTTTGACTCGGCCATTAACTTTGCCAATCCCTGTCCTTTAACAATCTTTGTGGGCTTTATTTCCACATCATATTCCAGCAAAGCTGTAATCCACTTGCCTCGTCTTCCTTCCAGATCGGTCTGCACTAAAACATCTTTGACAACAGCGTTAGGAACATAGCCAAAATATGAGAATGTAGAATATATACTTGAAAATCTTTCAATGCTTTCACTAGTGCAAGGGCTTGGTTCTCAATGATGTTGAATTTTAAGGCTGCATCTCTTATAGCTCTGCTGAAGAATGCAATGGGTCTTTCATGATCATCTCTTTTCTGCAATAACACAGCTGCCATGGTATGCTCCAAAGCAAATGAAAACAATATGAAATCCCAAGTGTAGTCCGGGCTGACTAGAAATGGAGCTGAAGAAAGAGCCAATTTTACTAAATTGAAATATTTTACAGCCTCCTCCGTCCATTTCACTTGGTTGTCCTTCTTAAGCATGTTTGTAATCTCTCTTAGGTGTTCAGCAAGATTAGGTACAAAGGGGGGTAGAAAATTCATTTTACCGTTGAAAGATTGAATCTCTTTCTTATTTCGGGGCAGATTGATTTGCTGAATTGCTTGTACATGTGTTGGGTCAATACTAATGCCATCTTTTGAGATAATGTGCCCGAGTAATTTTTCTTCCTCCATGGCGAACAAGCTCTTTTTTGGATTCAGTGACAAGCCATATTTTCTGCACTTTTGAATGACAAATTTTAGATGGTACATGTGCTCTTCATCAAATTTGGAAAACACCGTTAAATCATCAAGGTACACAACCAAAAAGACATCCTTCTCATTTGCAAAAGCCAAGTCCATTGCATGCTGAAATGTGGCACCTGCGTTCTTCAAACCGAAAGGAATTTTAGCGTAATGAAAAGTTCCCCACGAAGTGGTGAATGCTGTCTTGTCTCGGTCATCTTCATGGACAAATTCTTGGTTATATCTAGAATAACCATCAAGTAGTGACATACGAGATGCTCCCACTACTCACTGAAGTATATGGTCCATTTTGGGCAGTGGATAGTTATCTTTCAACGAAACTTTATTGAGATTTCTAAAATTAATGCACAAGCGAATCTCACCAGTCTTCTTTCGTACGAGCACCAAATTAGAGATCCAATCCGAAAATCTGATGGGAACAATGATCCCTGATTTGTACAACCTGTTTATCTCCTTTTCAATTGATGGCAGCAGCTTTGGATTTAGCCTTCTCAACTTCTGTCTGAAAGGTTTCTGATTGGGCTTAATGGGTATAATGTGCTGAATTATATTGGTATCATATGTCTTTAAGTCAGAATAGTCCCAAGCAAACACATCTGCAAATGAAGACAGCAAGCTGATATATTTGTCCTTGATCTTTTGTGGCAATGCTTTAGACAATTTTACCATTTTAGGATTAGCATCTGTTCCGACATTGACCTCTTCCACACCCTTCTCTGTTGGCTACAATGTTGGTTTGCGGGCTACATCATCTTGATCGAAGAGTTCTTCTAAAGGTATCAATCCTTTAGGAATAATGTTATTCTTTAGCTGCAACACATCCATTTCATTGATCCGCACCTCATCTACACCATTACCTTTACCATCGTCATTTTCTACATCAATTGAGGTTTCTTTGAACTTACCTTTGTTTTGCAGAAAATCATCAATCTCCTCATCATCTTGGAAAACTTGCCAATATCTCTAATTGTCTGGGATGGTTGGGTGATGCTTGATATGGATTTCGAATTTATTACTAGAGTTCATTGGGATCTTCAAACTACTTGCTACCTTAGCAAGATCATCAGCAATGCTATTTTGTATATGAGGCACACATGTCAAGGTTTATTCTGAAAATAATTTTAGGATGTCTAGGACTGCATTCCGGTAGACCCACATCCGAGGATGCTTTGCTTGATATTCGCCTCTGACCTACTTAATCACCAATTCGGAGTCGCCATATACTGAAATCCTCTTAGCATTCAGCTTCCTTAGAATTAGATATCATTTTGGGATTCAACTGTGTTAAGTAAGTCATTCACGTATGACCATTTCCATGAGAGGTAGTCGTAATTGACTAATTTCTCATGATTTTTGAATAGTTCACTTAGCACTCATTGCATCGGGTGATGCTCACAGGGGTGAAGAAGCAGGATTGAAACTAGTGAAATGTGGAGAACGAATCACATAGCATCAATCATCACTTCCGAGGCTTGCACCCGGTAACCAGGACTTCCCAGGAGGTCACCCATCCCAGAACTCCTCTGGCTCAAGCGCGCTCAACTGTGGAGTTTTTCCCACAATCAAGCCCACTTAGCTTGCTACCCCATTCTATGGAAATGGTCATACGTGAATGACTTACTTAACGCAGTTGAATCCCAAAATGATATCTAATATAATGCACTGCGTAAACCCCCACTTAAATTCCTTAGAATTTTTAGGCCGGCAATCAGAGCTTCATACTCAGCTTCATTATTTGAACAATCAAAAGCCAACTTGTAAGAGCATACCTGCACGTTACTAGGCACTTTGTTCGGGGTGGAGAAAGGACTGCGTACCCAAATTCCAATTCCAACGCCATGATTTCCCACTGCTCCATCAAAATCCATGGTTCACAAACCTTCTCCCTCCTCTTGCAAGTGTTGAAAATCTGTTTGCTATGCTTTGTCTGCTTGCTGTCCATCACTTTCAGTTGATCGCTCAACAATGTTATGTTTTTCTTGTCCTTCTTTATCTAAAACTTCTCTGAAATTTTCTGTTATTTTTGGAATATCATCTGCTTCTACTAGATGACTATCAATATCATTGAAACTATCATAATACAAAACAAAAGACTCTAAATCTGTATGTACATAATTAATCGGATGATTTATTGGTTTCTCCTTGCTTGTAATCATGTATTTCATTTTTTGTTCCCAATACAATTTTCTCATTTGGCCAAACACCAGAATCGTTGCATAGGAGAAATCTAGTTGTAGTGTCCCTTTCAATTTCGCTACCCAAGACCTGGAAAGAAGCATGCCAAAACTGGAAGGAATATCTGCTACAACAACATCCATTAAAACATTCTTCATTGGGAGTTGATCCAGACTCACAACCAAGTCTTTGATGAGCCCGATACATCTTACTCTGCTGGAATCAAAAGAATAGAGATCATGGTATTGTCGCATGATGTCCAGACCCAGCTTATCCATGATAGCCTTGGGCATGAGATTGTGAGAAGCTCCAGAATCGAACATGGCATTATGTAACACAAAATCATGCAATCTTAAACTGATATAAAAAGGTGGCACATCACTATCAGGAGACTCACCATTCGATGCTAGACTCACCATTCAATGCTGGCCCAAAAATCATTTCGGGTTGATCATCTTTGACATTCACCATGTCGGACATTGGGTCCAAATTCAGAATTTTAGATACTTGACTTTTATAACTGTTGTTCCTCATTATTTCAGTCAAGGGAATGGATACTTTCAATTTAGAAATCTTATTCTCTAAATTAAAAGCAAGAATCTTTTCTACCTCTTTGACTGGGATTTCTTTCCTTTCCTTTTCTTTCGATGTAATTGGCTGATTTGATTGTTCTACTGATGGTGATTTGCTTCTCTTCGGACCAACCACCTCCTTTCATTTCCTTTGTATAACTGATGAATCATTCTTTGATGCCTCAACATCCTTCCTTTTCTGAATTGGTTTGACCGGCACATCTCTGTTTCTAAGTGAATATCGCTGCTGCTGGGCGGACAGAGCATTCATATAGCCTCTTTGGTACTCATCTGATTCTTCCTCCAAGACGGTGTCATTTGCTAGAATGAAATATACATATTTGTGTACAGCTGAACTCTCTGCATACTCCTCATCCTCAGTAATATAAATAGGCAAATCATCAGGAGTAAAGAGGTGGTTTTCTTCACCTATTATATTCCCGTCCTCATCTGACTCTGGTCCATGCACAAAATTTTGCTGCAAAGGTGGCTGTACTGGCTGTTGTGCTGTCTGCTCTTGGGCTCGCTGATCTCTCTGCCTTATTATATATTGTGGCTGTTGTTGGCCACGGAAGTTAGGATTTCTAACTTGTGGCTCAGGTTTGTCAAGTTTCACCCTTTCAAGCATCTGCTCTACCTTCCGAAGTAATTGATCTACCGAAGAAGATTCTTCTTTTACAGTAACCTTCTTTTCTACCTTTGCTCTAGCTCTCTTGGTCAGCAGATTTGCTTCAATGCAAACTGCTATCCTCTACATGTCTTCCATTGTGGGCGGTTCTCTCTCTCTTAATTGATAAGCCATGTCAGCATCAAAACCATCCAGAAATTTCACCATGGCTAGCCCCACAGGTGGCCTTAGATGATCGGGAATTTCATTATAAACTGAATTGAATCTGATGCAATAGTATTGGATCGACTCACCAACGTTTCGTTTGATTTGCTCATATTCAGCCATAATTTGGAGAGGATTCTTTTTCACTTCCCAACGGCTTAAAAATTGTCTTTGTAGGTCAGCCAAGGTAGCGATACATGCAGCCGGAAAACCTCTGAACCATTTCCTCACTTCACCTGCAAATGTCTGTACAAAGAGTCTCATTGCCACATTCTCTGCATCGATCTCGTGAAGTTCATAGAAATCTGCCATTTTGTCCACATGTTGCTGAGCAGTAATGTTGTTAGGAGTGCCATCAAAAACGGGATTTTGCTTTGATAATCTGCGAGCATATCACCTAAAACTTGAGGTAGAACAAGAGGTGCAAATCGAGCAGTCATCACTCTTGGTGGATTTGGCCTTGGAGGTGTTGGAAGAGTGTGCACAGTTTGTAGGGGGCTAGCAATCGGAGTTTGAAGCTGTGCTACAATGTAATTATCAATTGACCGGTTAGCCCTTTCCATTTCCAAGTCTACAAGAAACTGTGGATTGTGGACAGTAGAGTCAATCGCCCTTTCAGATTTGGTCTCGAACAATGATATTTCAAACTGCTCATCAAAATCTAGCTCTTCAAGATATTCAAAAATGTCAGGGCATGAATGGGATTTGAACACGAGAGATATAGAGCTCTCTTGACAATGAATTCTTGGAATCAAATTGGGATTTTTGTAGATGTGTGGAGGATCTGGATCTGGATTAGCTCTGGTATATCTTCTAGAAGCCAGCGTGCTATTAAGAAAAATCAAAGGACACAACCAACTCACTCAACCTATCAAATTCTAAACTTATCATCCGGAAGCTTAGAATTATCAAGAAGTAAGGGGAGTAATTTGGTTCCCCAGTGGAGTTGCCACTATGTTAGCACCTAAATCCGCCTTAGGCTGAAGGAAGGCAAAATTCAGGGTAACCACAAACCACGCTCAGTCTGGTAGCTAGCCCTACCAGAACAAGAGAGGGCTCTCTCCGAGTCACTCTCAGTGAATAAACAAACGATATGGTCTGAGATGACTTACAGTGAAATATCGATTTTAGGCTAGTAAATAAATATGGAAACAAGAAGCAATTTTTATAAATGACTGAGTTTTTGGGATGGTATGGGACCAACGAATAGTAATGAGCAGAGAATTTAACACAAAGGCATAGATTACTTCGTGAGGCAAGACAGGCGGAAAGTCTAACAATTAAACTTGAAGTAAGTGCAGAATGGAAAGATTGTTTGGGAGGGTGAAAAGGGCATAAACACATGAATCCTTTTCAACAGAATAAAAACACACCGCGTGAAACTTTCCCATAGGCAGAGCAATAAATATGAATTCTACCTTATCTTACTTAGAAAATTTCACTCGAAATGAAGATGAATGAATTGTGAAACTAACGAAATACATATGAAACATAAAGAGAACACATTTGCTACACTCACACCACAAGAATCTCATGAAACAAAGCCGATGCCTTTCATTAATCCTCTGTCAAAATATACAATGAAGAACTGAGTTTCTCTCCCACAATCTCCCAGAAATTACAACCAACAAACCCTTTGCAAATGGTTTGCATACAATAAATAGACTATGCCATGAGGAAATAGAATGACCAAGAGTTGGGGAGTTTTTCGAATCATTACAAAGTGGAAGTGGAAAGCCAACCATTAGTTACAGGTGCAACGTTACAAAAATGACAAATGGCTTGGGTGACAGCTCGCCTTCCTTTGCCACTTGGATAGAAGCCAACCTTTAGTGGAAATACTTTAAATTTTTCCTTAGGTGCCGAAAAAAGTGTAGTGTAAATGAGCGGGCCCACTTGGATAAAGTCGCGAATCGAAATGTCGTGAAGCGGAAGTGATTTTGGCCTTTTTCTCTATATGCGTCATGCCACTTTGGAGGCAATTTTGAGGTACCTGCAGGAGTCCAAATTGTTCCCAAGTGTGTTTTTTGGAAAGCTTGGCTTGTCTACTTTCCAACCCAAGTGGAATTTCTAAATTTGGTACTCATTTACCCCTCCAAAACTTCATTCTCCCAAGACTGCTTCCTGTGTGTCAAAATAGGGGCAGAGAGGTCATTTTTTGAGTGTTTTTGACCTCCTGGGGACTCAAATCATGCCCAAATTTCTTGTCCATGCACCATAAGGCATGATTTTTCATGATAAATCCAAAAATGCAAGCCATTTGTGATTTGGAGCCCCCAATCCTAAGCGCCACGCCAGTGGCGCGACGCACAGGGAGAAAAACCCTGTGTTGTGACAAAAAATTTGTCATGTGACCAAAATTGCCCCAAATTTCTTGAAATTTAGGCTGGAGATCCTCTATGAGGTGCTATGTTGGGCCACAGAGGCTTCAGCCAAGATTCAAAGCCAATCTTGCTCTTTTTGCTTCTTTTGCCTCTTTGTCGCTTTGCTCAATTTTTCCTTCAGACTCCTTATCCGAGCCTTTGAACTCATGTTCCGTGTCCTGTAGTGATAGACCATCCACCTCAATATGGTTTTGTCCTTGTCGACCTTCTCTAGCAGTCTTTCTAGGTGGATGTTGATCCGCTCGAGCCAAGACTCACGGTCATTGTTAATCTCTTGCTCTAATGGAGTGAGCTCCATCCTCCTATGCTGGGCAGCTTGGCGATTCTCACGGATGTTTTGCAGCTCCATGATCTCATGCTGGTCCTCAAGCTGTTTTTTCCTCTACTTCAAATACCTGATAATCCATTTGGCCCTCTCCAAATTGAGTGACAAGTCTTGGATCTCTGTTTTCTGCTCCTGGATGGTCCTCCTAAGTTTGGCACTCTCCACATCTGCATCATCATCATGAATGAGGATTAAGTCGTCCTCTTGTTCACCTGATGGCCCCTCATCATGCATGGGCCTCTTGCCCTTTTCCTGTACCTGCATTGCCGATGTCAGAAGCGAGGCCCCTTCCACCCCGGGTGGAGATAACACTCGCTTTGCTGTTGCAAACAAATGTCTACTGCCTCTCTAATAGGTGATGAATACTGGCATAGTGGTGGTCTCATGGCACTCATACTAATGAGAAGGACCACCTATCTCATGTTCACCCTATGATAATACCTGTGAAGTGCTGAAGAGGTCACGGGAGATGAAGTCATCCCAAGTAATGCCCTGCAATCCCAAATAATGATCCACCAAAATCTTAATAAGGGCAAAGTGATAAACACTGTTAAGTTGCTGCTGAGGGGTCTTGTGTTGCATGAAGGTGTTCATCCTCTCTATGTTCCTGCAAATGAAATATGGGATGTTCATCATCCGTACCCTGGTAAAGTGCATGAGCAACTTGATGTGATAGGCATACAGACGAGAGACCCTCCCCTCACAGCTGAAATATTTCATGATCAACTTCATGAGTGGAGCATACTCATCTTTCAAATATCGGAATGGAAAGACTCTTTGGAGATGCCTCAGGAAACTAGCCTTAATGTAAGGCTCATAATGCTGCCTATCCACCTTCTGTTTCTTGTGCCACTGTTCTCCAACATTCGGTATGCTGGTTGGTAATGAGATAGTTTCAGGTGTCAGTGTGAAGGTGACCCCAGCCAGGATAGAGTGACCTCCATGTAAGTGAAGCACAAAAAGACGGGCCAATTCATGATGAACTTGAACATTAGCCACCCTTTGGAAAAATTCAAAACATGATAGATGCTGGAAACATGACATAGCAAGAGGGCAGGCATGTAATTCTGTGAGGGTGGTTGGCTCATCCCTAACATGTTTGCCACTTTTGTGATGTCTCCGAGGAGCCTGTTCTTCCGAGGATGAATCACTTTGGGTCTCCATCTCATACTCCGATGAATGCTCAGATGCCATGGCTATTGTATGTGTATTGTGTTTTGACTACCCTTTGATGATGGTATGAAACTAGGTGTTGTTGTGATATATGTCCCTAAGGGGAACAATGCAAAAAGCGAGTGTTAGGAAGGGGAATAATATGATGGGAATAGCGGTTATGGGGGAAATTTTGTTCAGGGATATGTAGGAGGGTTTTGGGATTTTATAAGGTAGGGTTTAGGGGTTTTATAGTTAACAAATGAGTGGAGGGGATAGGGAATAGGGGTTTATTAGTGTTTTAGGGTAGGGAAAATGGGGAAAAATGGGATAGGGGGGAAGGGAACAATGGGAAGAAGGGGAAAAATGAGAGGTGAAAGAGGAGCCTTGGCATCAATACCACAAGTCTGCAACCCTAGCAACAATGGCTTTGATGTTTTCTAGTGGTAGGTTTTATGATTTTTTGTTGCAACTATAAATAGCCATGAACCACCATAACCTTCACAAAAATTTGATGAGCAAGCAAGATGTAGACCCTACCTGTCAATTTGAATGGATTCAAAGTCGATTTGATGCAATTGGGCACAAATTAAGGCCTTGGTGGGTGTGCGCCACACAGAAAACCCAGTGCGTCGCACTCTGTATATGCGTCGTGCCCTTGTATTTTTACCACTGCGGGGTCACGCTCTGTGCGCCGCGCTCCCTGTGTGCGTTGCGCCCCTCTGTGTGTGTGCCACGCTCCTGAAAACGACTCCAAACTCACTCCAGAACACGTGCTTTGCTCTCCCAATTACTTTGCTATGTTTCTCTATAACCTTGATATGCTCAATGACTTTGTTTGAGTGTGAAAATCCTTTATAAAGACATTGGGAGTCATGGGTTTGATTTTTGTCTCTTCAAAACCCATTTTGCCAATGTTTTGTTTTGACACTTTTCATTGATTTAAAGCAAGATTGAATTTCACTTTTCCCTTTGAATTGTTAGCTAAAATGATGAAATTTTTTGGCACTTTTGGAGGGGTCGCATGACATGCCATTTGGCTAAGGAAACCATGACTGCACATGAAGAAATCAACTGGAGAATTTTTTGAAAATTATCACAAATGACACATTGTTTGACTTTTCTTCAAAACAGAGTTTTGAAAAACAGTCGTAATTTGTCAACATGACGATGAAAATCTCTGAATCATAACTTTGTAAGGGCCTCCCTCTAGCCTGCATGGCTTTATTGGTCATGTTTGAAGACCAAATTGACTAACCCCTAGACCTAATGACTAGAAATGACACTCGTCCATTAAAAGATCGAACATTGACCTTCATGGACTTTAGTGAACATTGACAAAAGACCTAAGCTAGCAGGTGCCAGACATGAGGGGAAATGACTAACAAGACCTTTTCCGTCAGATTATGGCATGCCCCTAGAAAAATGTAGCTGAGTGAATGGAGTGAGACACCTAAAAATGAAATGCAGAAAGAGTTTTGATCTCTGACGAAGGGTTGACCAGACCGACTCTAACAACTTCCATGTTGACTTTGACTTTTTTCTCATTGTCACACAACTTCAAACTGCAATAGCATCTGCATACGAAATCAGTTTGACATGATTCAAATTGCATTGAAATAATCTCAATGAGATCTTTGACATGATTCTTTTTCCATAAATTTTAGGATAATTTTAATTTTAGGCCTTTTTAGGATCCTCCTGGATCAGATTTAGCCCATACAAAGAATATTCCAATGCAAGTCTTGTTTGGATCCACCTATATTTTCTACCACACTAGTTGTGGGAACCTAATAGCTTAGAAGGCATTTTAAATTATCTTGGTTCATATGCTATGTGCTAAGAAGCCATAAAACATTGAAGATATACCTCATATGTATGAATATGTGTATATATGAATGTGTCACAATTGTTTCCAATAAGCATCCACATTAGTTATCAAGACAACATTTGGCATCAAATATTGATTATGAGTACATCCCATTTTGTTGTATAAAATTTCATAAGCACATAAATTCCTTCAAATAATTCGTGCTCAATAAACCTCAACAATCCTAGTGAACTCAAACTGAGAAAGATCAAGAGGTATTTGGAAAAGTTTCCCACAAAAGAAGGAGAAACAAAAGAGGAATGGGGGTTCCATAAGGAGGTAAACCACATGATGGAAATAATTATGAATTTCTATAAAATTAGGAGAACGAAAAGGATAATCAAGGGGATGGAAGGAGAGAATGAGAAGAACATCCCCCATAAATGAATGAGCAACACAAGAAATACACAAGAAATACAATTGAAGGACACAAGTAGAACAAGAATAAATTCATAGGAGACATTGAAATGATTCCAAATCAAGAGAGAAATACATACAAATGGAAGAATAAAAGGAAATATGATTGGAGGAAATGGATTTCTACTCGATTGCTACAGCCTGAGAAAACAATGACCTACTTGCATTGCCCAACAAGGAGGTAGAATTAGTTGCCATTACTTATGTCAAGGTTCAAAAAAGTTTACACTAACAACTAAAAGGTATTCATAATGAACCCTCTTTTTCTCTTGGATTTAAAAATCAATTAATATGGAAAAACCCAAGCCCTCAAAAGAGGAAAAGAAAATAGGGTGAAAAAGTAATAAACAACTAATACAAGAAATGGCAGATTTTTTTGTCAACTCAAGAAGGATAACTCTAATGATAGATTTATTTACACCATATAACCAACCTTATCAACAGAAATCCTATCATGGAATATGAGAGGCCTAAATGGTAAATCCAAACAAATACTTCTCAAAACAGTGATTTCTCAATAAAATCCATCAATAATTATGTTATATGAAACATAATGTGGAGGATCATAGCTATAGAGAATTGCAAATATTGTATGGAAGTGTTGATGGTGTTGGACCCGCCAACATGTCAGGGGATCTCCTCGGTAAGAAGTCCCAACTAGACCTCAAACCTTTTGGTGTAGGAGTCCCAGCAGTGGGTAGTACGGTATCACCTTGACTGCGGTACCACGCAAAGGTGAGTAAGATGTCCTTGTTGGTAGCAAGGGTGTGACATGTGCAGCAAGTCAAGGAAAGTGCATGGAAGGCTCTAAGACATGGAACAGGGGATGAGTTTGCCCCTTGGAAACCTGTGATAGTGCACAGATTGGAAGGGAATGCACAAACAACAAGACATCACAAGCTAGAAATCAAGTTAGTTGACGATCCAAAGTGATGGTTATACAAACAACACATTTCGATAAGAAACATACAAACATATACAAAAAATTTCATACATACATGCATAAATAATGGCTACACATATCATAAGAGTAACCAAGATAACTAAACTACAATAACAACATATGCATGAAATGTGTTGGTTCTGTTATATCAAGAAAGTGAGAGATCCAATCATACATACAACCATGACCAACCACTAGTCCCGATAGTGGAACATTACACTCACTGCCGCATGCTCCTCCAAAGAGATATACTAGCTCTGCACTGTGGAGAAGCCAAGGCTCATTACAATACACTCCAAGCTTTCTCTAAGTTACACCTATAGGAAGCTTGGATTCCAAAAGCCAGTACAATGAGTTATGGGGTTCTATAAATATAAAAGGGTGGGGTGACCCTTGACATTCCCCTTTGTGACTCTTCACCTACCCTCATGACTCCTCAACAACTACATGACTATTACACTCTAATATCAACACTTGGTCTTTCACTATTACAACATGTTACATTACAATCTGCACATGTACCCATGTGAGACAAAATAGGCTTGAGCAAGCCATGTAAGATATTTCTAAGACTCAGAAAGTTGTGGGAAGACCAACTCTTCAACATCCTCACGATGATTGACGATGGCAAACTGATGCCAAGATTGGTAGTCTATTATTCTTTCCACGTGCTCAATGGTGACATCCTGCTCAAAGCGAACTCTTGCCTCCATTGCATCCGGGTACACTAATTTGGAACCTCTGTGCAACTCATCTGATAACATGCACATCATAGTCTTGAGTGTAGTTGGACCAGAAACATATTGATGCATAGTATCTGCGCTGATATCCAAGTCTGCGCTCGTGGCTATGTGCATCAACTCATCAAATTACATGTCCAGCTCCAGTCGGACTTGGTTCTTTGACTTTTCCTTGGTGAGTGTGCCAATGGATTGGATCACATGCATGTGAACAATGACAACCATGCTTCTGAACACCTGTGCATGTGAAGCCTGCAAACTGGTGATGAGTTGCGGGAGTTCCTCATAGTTCCGGATCTGACTTCTGATGCATGCCTTCAACTCTACCACCTTTGGCTTCATCATCTTTGGAAAATGTAATGGGTCTCCTTTGTACCTCATTGTCCATGTTTGCATGCAATCGACAATAGTGTGCAGATTTGAAAGGATGTGTGCTCTCCTAGCACAACATTGATGCCAACAATTGAGATGGACAACTCACTTATGCACGGTGATGAATTTGGAGTACAACATTCGCATGACTGCCTCGAGAGACGATACTTCATCCAGTATCGCACTCCTCAACTATGCTCAGGCGGATGTTGTAAATTGTTCTCCTCCCTACTTGGCCACTTGTAACTCCTTAGCCATACGCTTGTTCTCTGATATCAAGAATAGAACACTCGAGATGGTGGCTTCTGCATATGCTCTGGTAGCATCGACCAATGTTACTGGATGATTGCATACATCATATATGATCACTCATTCTTCAAACTGCACAGGAGATATATGGACATCCAGAGTGGGCACTCTACGTGATTGCACAACTTTGTGTTGTGACTCGTTGAAAGATATGTTCTGCATCTCCAATTCTAGATTGTCCTGAAGGATCTATGTGTCTCCTTGATCACTTGGGAATTTCTCTTCTTCCGGATCTGGTGAAGTTGGTGGGGTGACCTCTTGGTTCTGAGACATGAGGTCAATATCCTGATCCAACTCAGGCTTAACCATATCCATGTCCATTTCTTCTAGCATTTGTTCAATCTCTTGAGCTAAGTCTTACTCTTGCGACTACTTACCTTGTCTACTCTATCCCATCTAGTCGAATGAGTCTACAACTTGTATGGGCATAATTTCATCAATATATAGATGGTGTTCCTCTTGTTGTGCCCGTTCCTACTGCGCTTCCTTCTCTCTTTTGCATAATGCCTATTCTTCTCTGAGTTGTAACTTCAAATCGTGTAACTCCTTTTCTATTTCCTCCATCTTCTGATTCTCTCTTTTCCTTTACATGATTCTCCTGTTGTGCTATCACCTCTTAGCCTCAATCTCCAAAGTTACTTTCAACACAAGTGGATTTTCTTTCAACTTGCAGCTCTGATCTACCTCTGCGCTGTCAACAACCTTCCTCTTGCCTTTGTCATGCGTAAGTATGCTACCCTCTATTGTTGTTGATGATGCTTCTCTCTGCGAGGCTACTTCCCTATGCTTTTATAACTACTCTACAACTATGCTGACTGGTTCATTGAACCTCGAGGAGTGATAACAATATCTCCATGGGTCTTCCTCAGGCAAATGACACACCCGATGGATCCAAGGATGTTGCACTCTCGAACAATGGTCCTTCACTAAGAAATGCATGTCATACAGATTGAAACTTCTGGTGCCAAAGGTGAATCTTTTGAATTCCTCTATCTTAGCCTCAGCATGCTTGAGATTCTGTATCTCATACAACCCGATCCATAAAGGAAGAGTGGGCTAAGGTGCCTTCTTCGTCTAGTGTAGTCTCGCTAAAAACCCTGTCGAGATGTGATATGACACCTCTTTCATGACAAGCTTGTCCATGGAAAACTTCGGTGAAACATGCAGAGCCTTCTCCGCATTGTACATCCATATGAAGGTGCCAAGGGGTGAGGCATACCAATCTTCTATGTTGATCAATGCCTCCATTTCTTCCTATGACATGAAAGGTGGATCCTGCTCAAATACAATTTTGTACACTAAGGTGATAAATTGGTCTGACAACTGTATGATAACTCCATGAAAGCTACATTTAGAGAACAATTTGCAATAAGTGTGCATAGAGGTTTCTGAAGGTGTCCATGCCCAACCCAAGCTTGGGAACCGTTGACGGGCACATACTGTATCTAGTATGTAAGCGGACATGTATATTTTTGCTTACTAACCCTTGGGAGAATGCTGGACTTTTGTCACTTGTTTCTTCAACTTGAGAGCCATCATGTCAAACCATTTGCAAGGTCTTCCTTTGCTAGCCAGTTGATCCAACACAATCGCCCAACTCTGCGGAAGGGTCTCTCTACTATCTTGGTTGTATAAGCAACATGCAAAGATGACCAAGTACTGATATGACTTCCACAATATCTTCTTCTTGTAAACATGGTTGGGTGTTATCCTGAACTTGGATGGCTCTTTCACCTAGCTCTTCAAGATATCTCTTGAGTTTGCACTATTGTTGGGTCTGCTGAAGGGTTTCTCCATCATGATCACTGACTGTGGAAAGTGATACATCTCCTGAAATTCCTTCACCCTAAAGGTAGCAAGCTTTGTTCCAATAGAACTAATCAACACCATTATCTTGGGATCATTATGTGAGGCAATCTAGTGGATCATGTTCGCACATGGAAATGCAAGATACTTGCATGCAATCCCGTACAAGCCAGACTTGTGAATGTTTACATAGACCTTTTAGTCTTCCAGATTTTCCTCAAATGTGCCTGAGAATGTATCATTGATGTCTCGCCCTTTCATATTGATATCTTTTTCTATGGAAAGCTTGGGGTCTTCATAGATAGGCAAGCTCATAGACACTTGTTCAAATGCATCTCCAGTTGCGCTCTCGACGGTGTCCTTTGACCCTGCTCTCTTGGAGGCCATTTTAATTGTAGTGCTAAGAGATGGATGAACACCTACGATACTTGGAGACACAACAACAATCATGGCGAGAAATTTTTCAGTTGAAACCCAAAACAACTTTGAGGACTAACATGCAACATATCTGGGTGACTGACTGCGAAGATTGTTAGTTTTCACCGGGAGGCTCGGAGACTAACTGCCAAAACTACACAAGGCATAGTTTGGACTGTCATGAAGATGACTGATTGTTGGAATTGTGAAATTCACAATCCAACCTGGTCTGCTAAGGACTGAAACTAGACAATGTTTAGTTTAGTCAGCAACAACTGCAAACCAACACACTACATTTGCACAGTTTCTAGGGCCAGCAAGGCACTACCTCTTAGAATTGCATAGAGAAATCATGGAGGCTAGTGTTGGGCCAAATTTTCACAATTTATGGGAGGAAAGTAGAGCCTTCACTCTCAAAAATGCGCATTGCTAGCTAGGCAAGGCAAGGTCCATGCCAAGGTAGCCCAGACTCGCCGACGGGTGACTAAAAACATGAAAAGTTCTAAATGTGTGGCAAAGTTGAGTGAAAACAAGAGTGAATGATCATGCATGCAAATAGTGAGTGCAGGATTTAGAAAATGGGAAAACAAGCATGTGTGAGAAGCGAGCCGCCACAATGGTGACCGTCAATGGAAAAATAGTGTCATGCATGTGATAATAGTGAGATGCAATGAAAAACTTTGAACGATGCTTCTACAAGCTGACATGCATTAAAGCGACAACAGGCATTCAAAAAAACCAAGCGAACAACAACCACACAAAGAAAAATAAAAAATTTAACAGAAAAGCAGCAAAAGACATGAAAAGGAGACTTACCTGGAAAACGATGAGTTGAATGTGCCAAATGCTCCTAGATGCAATGTGGGATATCAGAGCTCCAATATCGATGTGAGGAATGAGCTATGAAGCATAGAATAAATAAGTTTGGTAAGATCGAGGCTTATGACACGCATGCCACAAATCTAGGAAAAAGCGACACTTGGTGGGAGGTTTCTAAATGGATTTTGCATTTAACCTCCAGCTGCTAAAAATGGATCCCTAAAATCTAGGGATGTTTTTTCCTTTTTTCTTTCTTTCTTTTTCCTGGAAAAATCAGCCTATGCACGTAAATCAAGATTGCTTAGTCCTTGAGGGAACTGGTCAACCTGGGAGCACATGCAATAGTCTGTAAGCCTGGGAATGACAATTGCACAGTTTTTGTGTTGAGCAAGTCTGGTTGTTCCTCGTGCATTGCGCAATATCTAGACTAAAGCCAAGGCTTTCAGTCAGAATTACGCAATTTTTGAGTTGAAGCCCAGTGTTGGGTTACATTGCGCAGTTTTTAGAGGGAAGGTTGCATGACTGGGTTGTGCATTTCTGGAGCCCAGCAGACAACCTAGATATATTGCGCAATTTCTGGAGGGAAGGTTGGTTCCCATCTAGAATTGCGCAATTTCCTAGGTGAGCGTCACAAGCAGAAAATGGTTAAGTCCCAGAGTGTTAGCCTGTGGGTGGGAGATAAACAAGTTAAACAACATAGGCTGACAGGCCACTGAAACTCAACTAAAGCATTTGTACTTGGATAGTGCAAGACATGTTGCTGAGGATGGCTTGTAGGGAGGCTCTAAAATGAAGCTAAGGAAAATTCTTGGAGGGTTGTTGTAGTCACTACAATAGGAAGCATTGCAAAATAATAGTAGCTGATTCCATAGGAGAATAGTAGTTGTTTCCATACGAAAGAATAAATCTTATGGATTTTGTCATTACTTACCGAACTGTGATAATAAAACTATAAAAACTAGGCTTAGTAAATCACAGATTCATAACCAATTCATATGGCCCAAATGTCCCTACGGAGTGATATGATTTTCTCTAGTCTATAAATAAAATTCATGAAAAAACAAGAGAATGTAGATGGATAATCAAGGGTGATTTAAAGCCTATTCAATCACTAGCCAAGAAAAAGGGGGAATTAAAAGACTAAAAAATGATTCTCTCCACTTCCAAGTGATGATAGAATATCTAAAGTGAATGTATTAAGAAACCAACAATGACTTGTATACTTGGAATAATAGAAGAGGAGGAAAGGCACATATAGCCTCAAGATTAGATAGATTTTTAATTTAAGAATTGTTGATTCTTTCAATAATGGTCATAGAAGAAAAGGTTTTTCCAAGTTATGGCTCTGACTATTGGCCCATTTTGTTGCATATTGATTGGAAATGAAGCGCAAGGAACTAACCATTCTGGTTTGAAGCATTTTTACCGAGACATCCTTCATTCCAAACCAACACGGAAAACTGGTGGAGTGAATTCCCTTTGATGGAAGGCTCCCTCATGTATCAATTTCAATGCAAATTCAAATACATCAAAGAAAAATTAAAAATATGGAACAAAAGATAATTTCATAATGTCCAGGTAGAAAAAATAGAAGCTTCACATAGAAATGGAACAATCCCAACAAAACATAATGAGGGAAGGAAAATATGAGATATTGGAAAAAAAAAAGGAATTGTAAATTTACATACAATTATCATAGCATAACTCAAAATGAAATTATATGGAGGAAAAAATCAAGAGATTTATGGCTTAAGGAAGGCAAGAGGAACACTAAATTATATCATAGATCGATCATTTAACATTTTCATCATAACATAATTTCTTGTATTTGAACTATCTAGGGAGAAAAACTAGAGTAGCATCAAGATATGGAAAAGGAGTTGGTGTTTTACTTTTAAATATCTTCTCTCAAAGCCTCGGTGGGATATAAGGGAAGTTATAAGGAATATAACTAGAAGTATTTCTTCCCTCATCTCCTCTTAGTAGAATAATTCCTTTCTTCGAGAAATTTCTCTATCAGAAGTAGATAAAGAAGTCATGGATATGCCCAAAGGTAAGTTCCTTTAACTGGATGGATTTACTATTGATTTATTTCAATCATATTGGTCTACTATAGGAATGGATGTGTTAAAAATTATGGAAATTTCCATAATATCTGCTTCAATTTCTTCAACCCTAGGTTCCACCTTCATAACCCTCCTCCTTCAAATCTATAACACTTTGTAATTTTATCTGTAAATATTATTTCCAAAGTACTTAGAAATAGGATAAAAACTCTTCTTCCCAATATTATCTTTCCTAAGAAAATTGGTGATGTTGAAGATCACCAAATTATAGATGGAATCCTTCTTTCCCATGAGATAGACCACTCCCTAAAAGTCATAAATAATTTAGGAGTTTTTACCAAGCTTGACCTTTCCAAAGCCTTTGATAGGATCAACTAGAAATACATGTTCCATATACTCATAGCCTTTAGGTTCATGGAAAAATGGATTCATTGGTGATGGCCCTATTAGCCAAGGATTTATTTTCAATATCAATCAATGATATCCATGTAGAAATTACTTGTAGAATTGAACTGCTAATTGTAATATGTTAAAACAATACACTTGAATCTACTTTACTCATCAGTGGAAACAATAATTGATCAATGAAATCACAAAGCATATAAGAGAAAGAATTCAATGACACATAACACAATGATTTTATGGGGAAAGCCACAACTAAAAACCCCTGTTATTTGTCTATTGCATTAATAAGAAAATATGAGAAGATTACAATGTTAAGAGAATTCTTCGGCTAAAATCACATGATAGAATATTTGTCAACGCGTTTCGAACCAACCAGTGTGGTTCATCATCAGGACAAGTTGGAGGATCGGATCTAGAATGCATGTTAAATAGTTAGAGCAGAACTTCCAACTGCTATAATTATTGACCAGGTAACTGCTAGATTGACTGCCTCACGGCTATACTAGACGAGGGAATGACTAGTTTGATCAACACAGGGTGAAGGGGGAAAAAGACCAAATTGTAACATAATTTGAGGTTTTTATTAAATTAATGGTTAGTTAATTTATTAAATTACAAGTAAATTTATACAATACATATAACTACTAAGGATTAATAATATTAAAATAATCATATTTTATAAAATAATGAAATAATATTTTAATTGTTTATTACCAATTTGTACTTAGTTGAGTTTTTTTTATAGTTAATTATTAAATACAAGGTAAAATTTTACATATATATACTAACTAAGGATTAATATATTAATATTTTTAAATAATAATATTTTAAATTAATGTTCATTAAAATTAAGATCTAAGAAAATTATTTTCTTATATTAATTAAGTTAAATGAATATTAAATGGTTAGTTATACTATTACTTATTTGATGTAATTCACGAGCTAGAAAAAGTTTATTCAAGTACTTAATATATTATTAATCTAATGAAGTTAATGTGTTAACATTATTTTCAATAAATTCAAGGATATTCTTAATAGGTTTTATACTACATCCCTATTATTATATAAATATTATTACTATTAATTGTATAGGGAAACAATATCGAAGTAATCTACTTAGTTATTGAAATGTATCTATTATAGTTTTAGAATTAATTTAAGGGAAGGGTGACTAATAAAATTAAATATCTAGAAATTTAAAAGGATAAATCAAATAAGGTAGGAGGCTAAAGAAGGAAAGAATCAAGGGAAAAAAAACTTCAAACAAGCTATAAAAAGAAGGATGAGGGCGGGCGGGGGAGAGGAAACGACTAGGAGGTGAGGGTCAGGTTCCAACGTCTGCTGATCTTCCACCCGTCATCTCTATTGAGATTGCTTGGCCTCTTTTCGATCTCAATGGCTTCCATAAATTTACAGTGGTGGAACTGCGGAATTCTAGCAATGACATCGGCCTCCTCAATACAAACATGATGTTTGGTCTTCTCCTAATGCTCAACTAATGTGGAAGACTTAGTTCTCTCGTGCTTAAGATCAACTCCGTGCTCATTGATTCTTTGAATAATGGAGCGCCAAGTCTCACCAATATAGGGGGCCCCACAGGAACAAGGAATAATATAGACCCCCTTCATGTCCTTAGGGTCGATAGGGTCCTTCACCGATCGGAGGGATTTACGAATAGTGTTAACGGGTCTAAATGTCGAGGGGACATTATGCTTCCTCAGGATCCTCACAATCCTATCAGTGGTCCCTTGAACAAAAGGAAGATGGACCCCTGGGATATGTTCTTTAGGTTCTTTTTTAACCACCGAATTCTTGGAAGCTTTAAGGAAAGCCTTTTGACCCAAGTACTTTCTATAACCATTCTCAACAAAGACCTTGAGAAGACGATATTTTTTCTTTCTCGGAGCTCTTTTCATCAGAGATCCTTAGGGCGCGAGTAGCAAGAGTGTTGAGAACACCCAACTTATGAGCCAGGAAATGATGGGAACTGCATTGAGATATTGCTCAGTATGTGTTTTCTTCTGAAACACCTGGTGGGATAGGGAACCATTCATATTCTTAGAAATAATAATATCAAGGAAAGGGAGGCAACCATTAACTTCCTGTTCCATGGTGAATTTAACGGCGGCATATTAACTGTTAAGATGATGGAAGAAGAGATCTAACTCCTCTTGGCCATGCGGCCAAATGACATTAGTGTCATCTACTAATCTTTTCCAAAGCTTAGGTAAGAGGTGAACCGAGGCCAAAGCTTTGGATTCAAAATCCTCCATAAAAAGATTAGCAACGACAGGGGATAGGGGTGAGCCTATGGGAACACCACAAGTTTTTTCGAAGAACTCACCTTCAAAACTAAAAAAGGTGGAAGTGAGACAGATCTCAACTAACCGAGCAGTATCAGGATTAGTAAGGTGCTTGATAACATCCAAAGCCTCATTTATAGGGATGCAAGTATAGAGGGAGACTACATCAAAACTAACAAGAATGTCTCCAAGGTCAAGCTTAAAATCCTTGAGCTCGTCAATAAAGGAAGCTGAGTCTTTGACGAAATACTTTGTACGACCAAATAAGGGTTTAATCTTAAAGGCAATGAACTTAGCTAGAAGGTAGGTCGGACCACCAATGGTGTTGACAATGGGTCTAAGGGCCGCCCCTTCTTTGTGAATATTAGGGAGCCCATAGATCCTAGGAGTAATAGGATTGATCTCAATGAGTTTATGGAAAAGGGAACTCATGGAGCTACTGGATTTGCCATAAACACATTGAGAGCAATTCTATTACTCCTAGGATCTATGGGCTCCCTAAGATTCACAAAGAAGGGGAACCCCTTAGACCCATTGTCAACACCATTGGTGGTCTGACCTACCTTCTAGCTAAGTTCCTTGTCTTTAAGCTTAAACCCTTAGTTGGTCGTACAGAGTCTTTTGCCAAAGACTCGGCTTCCTTTGTTGACGAGGTCAAGGATTTTAAGCTTGACCCTGGAGACATTCTTGTTAGTTTTGATGTAGTCTCCCTCTATACTTGCATCCTTATAAATGAGGCTTTGGATGCTATCAAGCGCCTTACTAATCCTAATACTGCTCAATTAGTTGAGATCTGTCTCACTTCCACCTTTTTCAGTTTTGAAGGTGAGTTCTTCGGACAAACTTGTGGTGTTGCCATGGGCTCACCCCTATCCCTTGTCGTTGCTAATCTTTTATGGAGGATTTTGAATCCAAAGCTCTGGACTTGGCTTGCCTCTTACCTAAGCTTTGGAAAAGATTTGTAGATGACACTAATGTCATCTGGCCACACGACCAAGAGGAGTTATATCTCTTCTTCCATTATCTTAATAGTCAATCTGTCGCCATTAAATTCACCATGGAATAGGAAGTTGATCGTTTCCTCCCTTTCCTTGATATTCTTATTTCTAAGAATATGGATGGTTCCCTATCCCACCAGGTGTTTCGAAAGAAAAAGCATACTGAGAAATATCTCCATGCTAGTTCCCATCATTTCCCAGCTCAGAAGTTGGGCATTCTCAACACTCTCGCTACTTGCACCCTAAGGATCTCCGATGAAAAGAGCTTCGAGAAAGAAAAAATCTCATCTTCTCAAGGTCTTTGTCGAGAATGGTTATAGCAAGTACTTGGGTCAGAAGGATTTCCTCAAAGTTTCCAAGAATTCGGTGGTTAAAAAAGAACCTAAAGAATGTATCCCAAGGGTCCATCTTCCTTTTGTTGAAGGGACCACTGACAGGATTGCGAGGATTTTGAGGAAGCATAATGTCCCCTTGACCTTTAGACCCCTTAACACCATTCGTAAATCCCTCCGGTCAGTGAAGGATCCTATTGACCCTAAGGACATGAAAGGGGTCTATATTATTCCTTGTTCCTATGGGACCCCGTATATTGGTGAGACTGGGCGCTCCATTAATTAAAGAATCAGTGAGCACGTAGTTGATCTTAAGCAGGAGAAAACTAAGTCTTCTGCACTAATTGAGCATGTGGAGAAGACCAAACATCATGTTTGTATTGAGGAGGCCGATGTCATTGCTAGAATTCCGTAGTTCCACCATTGTAGATTTAGGGAAGCCATTGAGATCAAAAAGAGGCCAAGCAATCTCAATAGAGATGACGGGTGGAATATCAGCAGATGCTGGATCCCGGCCCTCACCTCCTAGTCGTTTCCTCCCCCCCTCCTCCCTCTTTTTATAGCTTGTTTGAAGTTTTTTTCCCTTGATTCCTTCCTTCTTTAGCATCCTACCTTATTTGATTTATCCTTTTAAATTTCTAGATATTTAATTTTATTAGTCACCCTTCCTTTAAATTAATTCTAAAACTATAATAGATACATTTAAGTAACTAAGTAGATTACTTCGATATTGATTCCCTAATCAATTAGTAGTAATAATATTAATATAATAATAGGGATCTAGTATAAAACTTTTTAATAATATCCTTGAATTTATTTAAAATAATGTTCTCACATTAACTTCATTAGATTAATAATATATTCAGTGCCTGAATAAACTTTTTCTAGCTTGTGAATTACATAAAATAAGTAATAGTATAACTAACCATTTAAATAATAATTCAACTTAATTAATATTAGAAAAATAATTTTCTTAGATCTTAATTTTTAATAAACAATTAAATTTAAAATAATATAATTTTAAAATATATTATATATTAATTCTTAGTAGTTATATATATTGTAAAAATTTTACTTGTAATTTATAAATTAACTAACTATTAATTAAAACAAAAACAAAAACCCTCAACTAAGTTACAAATTGGTAATAAACATTTAAATATTATTCAAGTATTTAAAAAATATGATTATTTTAATATTTTTAATCCTTAGTAGTTATATGTATTGTATAAATTTACTTGTAATTTAATAAATTAACTAACTATTAATTAAATAAAAAACCTCAAATTAAGTTACAATTTGGTCTTTTGCCCCCTTCTCCCTGTGTTGGGTCAAACTAGTCATTCCCTCGTCTAATATAGCCGTGAGGTAGTCAATCTAGTTGTTACCTGGTCAATAATTATAGTTGTTGGAAGTTCTGCTCTAACTATTTAACATGCATTCTAGATCTGATCCTTCAACTTGCCCTGATGATGAACCACACTGGTTGGTTCGAAACACATCAACAAATATTCTATCATGTGATTTTAGCTGAAGAATTCTCTTAATCTTGACATGGATCACATAAGCCTCAATTCAAAGATTACAATGCTTTTCTCAAGCCCGAGCAAGATCCTCACTATATCCATATATCTCACTGCTTCCTAGACAAGCTCAAGCCAATACTTAACCAAATTCTTGCTTGCCCAAGTCCCTATACCCTTGTGCTTCCCCCTTGGGAATTAGCCCCTATTTAATTGGGAAATTCTACAGTTATGAAATGTGCAATCTAAGGCCTTCCTCTGATTGCATGCACCATCAATTTAATTTAGATCATTTTACAATTAATAGTACATTGTCCATGAAATATAATCTTAACTGGGTCTTTCTGTAATCTGACATGCATGATTTAATTATGAGTGTGTTGTAGCCGCTACAACCACCCTCCAAAATTTTGGCTCGCATGCAAATTTCGGATAAGATGATGATTTCAAGCTCCCCTCCTTGATCCTAAAGAGTTGTCTGCATTCTCATCTTATGTAGCATATGCCATTTTCGGGCACATGGGTTATTGTTTGTCATGCAAAGGGGATGGTGTCTTTCTTTAAGGGAATTGTGCATGTAGGAGTGGTTGTCATCACATAGACATGTTTCACATTCACCTCATGCACTCACGTCACGAAGGTTGTTGCATCAAGAAAAGTATGTCTTATGTATTCTGGATTGTCTACATTGTGTCACTAAGTGTCTGTGTGCGATCACAATCAAGTCCTATCAATGTTTGCATATGTTTCACTGATATCACACTTAGCCACTTTCCCAAGAAACCTAGCCTCATCCAATTTCCCAGAACTATACACTTTATTTCTGCAACCATCAAGCTTGCTCACTTTCTTGCTGAAATCTCACAGCGCATAGAAATGCCAACCTCCCTTGCCTGCTGAAACCCCATAGCCCGCCTAGTCATCACTTCTCTCTAGAAATGCGTAGATAAGTCCAACTGTAATGCACTCATAAATTGTGCAGAGGTGTCCTCTCAGGACCCCTATCTCGCAGCAATGCTTTGAGCCTCAAAACTACGCAGTTTTGTCCAAGTTGTCCAATCGGTCTTGCATGCAGAAATTGCACAAACGAGCCTCCTAGGGCCTCATTCTGGCAGCAGTCATTGTCCGTTGAAATTGCACAGATTCACCTCTAAGTGGCTACAAGAAAAGGTGACATGCTGAAATTGCTTCCAAGGAGTTGAGGAGAAGGACCAAGGAACCAAGTAATGGAAAATATCAAGATCGCATGCAAACTCCATTAGATGCACGATCATCTTGAGGGTAAGTATGGTAAGTATAGAACATCTTTCAAAGTACACCTCTTAGTTGAGTTTGTAGGACTGCTTGCCATTGTCATATCATCTTGTCCTCAGTAACATGCATGTGTGCAAACTCAAAAATTCACTTCATGTCTTGCTTCTACATGTTGCACTTCTTTTTCTCTTGTTCGACCAATTGTCATCTTCCGCATGTTGATTTATATGTCATGTTTGTGGCCTCATTCTAGTGGTGTTCAAGGTATTTTCTTCGTGTGTACATGTTGTGTTCTCTATGTAAACTTCTGTCGCACTCACACATGAAGTTGTATGCACTGTTCCACAAGCGTCGTCATGGTCATCCAATGATCTATCACAAGCATCGTGCTTGTCTCTTGAACTGTTTGTCAATCATGTTAAGCATGTGTGTGTTGATTGTTTGAAGCATCTTGTTGTCAATTCATGTGAGTGTGTGTTTACAAGGTCACATATGCACAAATACACTCGCTCACACACTTAGCCACTTTGCTAAAGTTCTGAAAATCGAATCCCCCTCTAACAGTCGAACCTTCACCCCACCATCGATTTGATTGATTGTCACCCAGAGTAGCGCAAAAGCATCCAGCAAGCCATTCCAAGTTGCATTTCCCGCAAGCCAATCAATCAACCCTTTGAGTCGTGTCATGATTCATGTCAGGCCACATCGGTATTGTGGGCCATACTGTGCAAATCAATGTAATGTAACATGGAAGTCCAAGAGACCCACTTGTAATCTGAAGAGTCATGAAATTCAAACAGTCATGAGGGAAGTTGAACAGTCATAAGGGCCAATTTTACCCTTGGCTATAAATAGATCTCATATGTACATGCAAAAGACTTTTCACCTTGGCTCCTCCCACATAGCCTTGAGAGTCTATAATCTTTTCTTTGAGGAGTGAGTAGTGGCTATGACGCCCCATCCATGGGGTTAGTGATGTAATGGTGTACTGATGTGTCTTGGAACTTTCGATTAATTTAAAAGGATGCTAGCAAGCCAACACATTTTCACACATGTATTGTAACTATTTGTAAGACTTATCTTGGAACACTTGTAATGCATGTTTCTTTAACCTGCATTAAAAAATTGAACTTTTTTGGTTACTCTAATACATATGTTTATGAAAATGTGTTGTATAAGCTGTGATCGTTGTCTTTCTCGTATGGGTTTCCTCATCGGACATCAGACAAAACCTTTCCCATAAACTTGTTATAATGATTGTAGCACTCACATGGATTTCCTCACTGGGTGTTGTACATGCTACCCTTTCATTGTGTGTTTCTGACTGTCGCATCCGTATGGACTGCTTTGCCAAAATCTGCACATGTATTGTGCATTGTGTGTCTTTGACAGAGTTGGGAATCTTCCCATTCAACTAGAGACTCACCTCCACCCTCTCCCACTACGGTGAAGGAACCTTGACAAAAGTAACACTATCAATCACCAAGCACGCGAACTTCATTTTTTGAAGACAAAGGAGACCACTCTCATGTGCTAACAAGCAAGAGCTAGTGCATATCATTAAGATAATGGCAACCAAGCCATCGTACTGAATGGGACTCCTACACCAAATGGTGTGAGGTTGTTACACAATATTTTGTCACGCCTCCAGCACTTCCTTGTCACATACCCTAAAGTGCCTGAAACATGATCATTATACAGTATACTCATCAATGTATGCATCTCAGATCCCTCCTTTAAATTTTCTTGGAAAATCCCTAGAGCTTTCCTTGAAGAAATAACTCTTAAAACCCTAAATTGAGAGTCATTGCCCTTATGAAGCTCAAAACTGCAATGATCGCTTGTTGCACCTTGTTAAGCCAACGATGGTATTCCTCTGTTCTCTCTCATACTCACAATGGTATCAAAAAGGAAGTTTTCCCAAAGAGGATGAGAAGCTTCGTGATCTAGAAGCTTCGAGAGTGATGAGATGGAGGTGGTTTCACATAGATGAGGTCAAATCCTCCTCATTTGACCTCTTGGTCTCATCCTTATGAGCTACCTCCTTAAGATGTGGGCCTAATCCTATCTTTGGAGGAGACCTAACTCCCTCTCCCAACCTATAAATTTCCCCTCTACCATTCCCAAATGGTTGATCTATATCCATTTGCACCCCTATATTGATGAGCTTGTGCTTAGAGCTTATTCATTAGACTTGGAGAAGGAGTGTTGTAGAGTTTCTTGGCTTGGACTCAGATTACCACTCAAGGAGAGCCTTTCAACGTCAAGGCTATTGTTGTAAGCTTACCCTTTATTCTTTAAATAATAATACCACTGCTGTTTCATCTTCCCAAAATATATATGTTCATGTATGTATTGGTTTGGCATTCCTTAATCAGCTAAATATATTATTATTGGATTTGCTATCGGTTTTGGCATGCTTTGTTGTCTCTTGGTCATTTGTGCAAGAAAATAAGAAATGAAAGAAGTAGGAACAAGGCCATGACATGAGTGGTTCAAGGATATCAACAAAGGAAATCAGATTAGCATCGGAACAAGGTAGGCCTTCTCTCTCATTCTATTTCTCAATCATAATCTAGGAAGATGTCTAGTTGATTGTCCCTTCAGTTGCTAGACACACTCATTAGGCTAGAGGGATCATCTCTGTTTGCAGAGAGTGTTAACCTTGTCAACAAAATGACGAATCCACTGGGAGCCTATGACCCTTTCCTTCCTTTCCTTCACCTTGTCTTTTGACGAGTTTGGTCAACCATTGATTTTTACACTTCATTGCTTCCTTGTAGTTAGTGTCATTGTCTGGTAGATGCCCAAAGATTGTTAACTTGAGTTGTTTTTTTAAATTTTGGATTTCTTTGTCTTTTTCCTCGACCATCGCGGATTTGAGCCTAACAGTCGCAAATATATCGTGGGTTTTTTAGCTACAGTAGTGATGATCACTTCTTTACTTCTAACAGGTGCAATGATTGTAGAAAATTTAGAAATTTAGGGTTTTCTCTCTGATTTTCAGTGCTAGTTGCCTTCTCCCTGTGATTTACAAATGTGTTTTTCATTGACTCTCTCTTTGTCTAATTGTAATTAATTGTATTTTAGCTTCCCTTTAGTGTCCTTGAAGTTTGATTAGCCTTTTAGGGTTCTACATCTTCTAGGTCAACCTTCATACACTTGTTGGTCTTCCCATCAGAGACCAAAGGTCGATTGCCTATGTTAAAGAGTCTTGGTGTGTTTAGACATACTTTGCAGATCACTTTTTAGTTCTTTTTCCTTAAGTTATTTTCATTAGTGGATATAGTGAAAGTTACTTAAGCTTCATTTGAAGAACAATAGATTACAAATCATTTGTCTTTGTGGAATCAAAAGAAAGTGTCTACTTTGAAGTTTTTATGTTTCGAACTGAAAGTGAAAGTGCCATTATTTTCATAGTTTTCAAAACATTTTGTGTTGCATTCGAATCATTGATGTGAAAGATATTTTCATACATCTTCATTTGCTTTCATTCTCTTTTCCTTTGCACTGAATTACATTAGTTTCATTTTTGAAAAAGAGAAAAATCGTCATTACATCTTAAGGAAATATTTTCTTCGAGATTTGTTTTGACATTGCATTTTCTTACTGTATGAAAGATTCGATTTCAGATTTTGTATTTAACATTTGAAGATGGCCATAAATGAATTTTTCATTGTTTTGATGCATGATTTGAGCGATTTTATTCCCTACATAGATAGCCTTCATCGAATTTAAATATTTCATTTCGTCATCTAGATTGTATTTTAGGAAGAAGAAACATTATTAAGGCCTTGAAATTGAGACATAATTACAAGATCAACTTTAAAATCTATCAATTAACCTCAGGAGCATTTTAACATTAACGATCATATCTAGTGGTCTAGGTTAGAGACGTGTTCCGACGTCATTAAAACTTAGCATTTGTTTTTCTCTTCGGCATTAGACAACACTAGCATGGACTTGTGCTCCTCATATCGTCACGTGTATAAAGGAAGACCCCTCTTTGTTGCAATACTTTATCCATAGGAAGCCAAGTCTGCTGCCTTGTAAACGTGATACATCGGGAGATTTTATGCACATACATCAAGTCCTTGGTCAATTTATTGCTAAGGTGTATATCTCAGTTCACAATTACTTGGTACTCCTTTTACCTAGATTAACCTGAGCAGTCATTTGATCTTTTTTGATTCCTTAAATTCAAAAAGATCATCAAGCAACTTGTCCTTCCATGCTCGCAAAACTATTGAAAACAACTAAAGTCACCTTTTCGCCCTTTTCTCGACTCTTAAAAGATGAAAAGGAAATGTTTTTGTTTCTAAAATTTAACTTCCCATGGTAAACATGTCGATCCCAAGTAGTTTCTTTATAGTGTACCTAGGGGGGATAATATGGGGTACAAAGGGAGGTACCCAAGGGAATAATGTAATAATGGGATGGGCCATAGTAATAAATAAGGTGGTTAACCCGTATCATGTAAGGGACCACAAATAGTTAGTAATAATGTAATGGGCCCCTGGTATTAGATAGATGGTATTGAGGGAACCATGGTATTGACCCATGGTATTGTATGTATGAGGCCTATATAGAGGCTAGAGACTCCCCATTGAGAGATGTCAAGGAATATTGTATGAACAGGCATATGGCTTGTGGAGTGTTCTCCTTCCTTGAGTGAATGTATGGTGTTGCCCTACCTTAAGGGTTTTGATCAATAAATAAGCATTTCTATATATTTCTCTCTTATTGTTTCTGTGTTTATTTGCATTGTCTTATATTTTTAGATCAGATTTATAACAAGTGGTATCAGAGCACTTTCTTGGGCAAAAGCGGAGATTTTTTTTTTTTGCAGGAACTTTCTAGGGTGGCGAGTTTGTAGATCAGATATGTATGTTTTGGGGCAAATTATGCAAAATATAATTGCATATCTGGATTCTTTGTGAAAAAATATCCGATTTCAAAAAAAAAATTGGTCGAATCAGAGTCCAGATGAAAGAGATATCGCTGATCTAAAAATCAGTGGTGTTGCAGACATTTTTTCAGGGTAGCAAGTTTGTGGCATAGATATGTACATTTTGGAGAAAGATATGCAAAAAATAATTGCAGATCTGGATTCTTTGTGAAAAAATACCGGATTTAAAAAAAAAAAAAACAGTCGAATCAGAGTCCGGATGAGGGAGATATCGCTGATTTAAAATCAGCTCTTTTTTCAGAATTTTTGGTGACGACGGGAGAGTCACAATGCGGATCTAAAATTTCAATGCCTAGATTAGAATTTCTATCACATGGAAATATTTAGAATGGTCATTCCATTTCCCAAAATAGGTCATAATAAATATTCTAAGCAATATTGACTAAATTGTGGCCACTTTAAATTTTTGCCAAGTAAGTGATTTTTTTTCGTGTTGTCTAGCAAGATGTTTTTTACAGGAAAAGATGATAGCCCTACTATTGAAAAATTCATACAGAACCAAAAGTTAACACATGGGAAACAATGGAAAATTTTATTATCGCTTGGTTTCCAAGATGAGGCTTACAAATGGTGGAAATCAATTTACAACACGCAGTTGTCCGAAATTTCAGATAAAGAATTTGAAAAGCTCCTCTTGGACAAATGGTTTCATGCTAGAAAACAAGATAAGGAGAAACATGTGGGATTATTTCCTACCATTATATCCTTATTGCAGATTCATGGATTGATTAAGAAAGAGAAGATCATTGTGTCTATAAATCCTAGTTGCAAGCAAAATCTCATAAATGTCAAATTGACAAAAAAATTACAAGTGCTAGCAAAACACATGGAGCACACATAGGTTAATAATGAACAAGTGCAAGTTTATAAAGATTTGAAGATTTCTATGGACAAGTATGTATTGCATTCTGATTTTTATGCTTCAGATATGGCTAATGAGGATGTTTTTTTGGATACCCATGGATGGAATCAGTGGGTACTATAAATATTAATGTGCAGAAGAAATTCTTGAAGCTCTGGTATAAAAAGAAGAAAATTACATTACAGGATATTTCCATCAATAAGCAGGTAGATTCCATGGAGGCTGAAGTAAAGGATGTTCCAAGGACTAACATATCAGATGATGAGCTTTCGATGATCGACAATCAAACACAAACGAAGGTTGAAGCGGAAAAGGTTACAGGTACTGATACATCAGATGAGGACTCAGTGGTTGAAGTAATATTGGAAGATAAGAAACAACAGCAGACACCACAACATGTACCAGATACCACTCAAGCTCCACTGTTAGTTAAAACTTTAGCATATCACCACATACATCACCCCACAAGAAAACAACCAATAATATGGCAACGAATTAGCCACAAATACAACAACCACCGCATGACAGATAGAGAGGAGCGAAGATCCATCTACTACACATCAACACAGAAGAATTGTCATGGTCAACTTCCATCTTAAGCGAGCGAGGCACCAGCGAGATCAAGGGTTCACCTTTCTCTTGGATGGCTAGATGCACATGCATGGTACCAGTGGACTACTCTTTTGAGTAGATCTTATTATTTGTGTTCTTCCCATGTTTTGGGGAAAAAACATGTTAAGAGGGGTGGAATGTAGTGTACCTAAAGGGGATAATATGGGGTGTAAAAGGAGGTACCCAAGTGAATAATGTAATAATGGGATGGGCCATAGTAATAAATAAGGTGGTTAATCTGTATCATGTAAGGGACCACAAGTAGTTAGTAATAATGTAATAGGCCCATGGTATTAGATAGATGGTATTGAGGGAACCATGGTATTGACCCATGGCATTGTATGTACGAGTCCTATATAGAGGCTAGAGACTCACCATTGAGAGATGTCAAAGAATATTGTATGAATAGGCATATGGCTTGTGGAGTGTTCTCCTTCCTTAAGGAGTGAGTATGTTGTTGCCCTACCTTAAGGGTTTTGATCAATAAAGAAGAATTTCTATCGATTTCTCTCTTACTGTTTTTGGGTTTATTTGCATTGTCTTATATTTCTAGATCAGATTTATAACAAGTGGTGTCAGAGCAATTTCTTAGGCAAAAGTGGAGAATTTTTTATTTTTTATTTTTTATTTTTTTTGCAGGAACTTTCTGGGGTGGCGAGTTTGCAGATCAGATCTATACATTTTGGGGAAAAATATACAAAATCTAATTGCATATCTAGATTCTTTGTAAAAGAATACCTGATTTCAAAAAAAAAATCGGCTGAATCGGAGTCTGGATGAAAGAGATATCGCTGATTTAAAAATCAGTGGTGTTGCAGACATTTTTCGGGGCAATGAGTTTGCAGAGAAGATATGTACACTTTGGAGCAAAATCTACAAAAACTAATTGCAGATCTAGATTCTTTGTGAAAAAATACTAGATTTCAAAAAAATATCAGTCGATCAGAGTCCGGATGAGGGAGATATCGCTGATTTAAAATCAGCTCTTCTTTTTTTTTTTTTTTTTTTTTTTCAGAATTTTTGGTGACGGCGGGAGAGTTGCAACGTGGATCTAAAATCCCAGTGCCTAGATCAGGATTTCTATCACATGGGAAGATGTAGAATGTTCATTCCATTTCCCAAAATAGGTCATAATAAAGATTCTAAGCAATATTGACTAAATTGTGGCCACTTTAAATTTTCGCCAAGTAAGTGATTTTTTTTCGTGCCGTCTAGCAAGATGTTTTTTACAGGAAAAGATTATAGCCCTACTACTGAAAAATTCATACAGAACCAAAAGTTAACACATGGGAAACAATGGAAAATTTTATTATCGCTTGGTTTCCAAGATGAGGCTTACAGATGGTGGAAATCAATTTACAACACTCAGTTGTCCGAACTTTCGGATAAAGAATTTGAAAGGCTCCTCTTGGACAAATGGTCTCATGATAGAAAACAAGATAAGGAGAAACATGTGGGTTTATTTCCTACCGTTATATTCTTATTGCAAATTCATGGATTGATTAAAAAGGAGAAGAGCATTGTGTCTATAAATCCTAGTTGCAAGCAAAATCTCATAAACATCAATTTGTCAAAAAAATTACAAGTGCCAGCAAAACACATGGAGCACACACAGCTTAATAATGAATAGGTGCAAGTTTATAAAGATTTGAAGATTTCTATGGACAAGTATGTATTGCATTCTGATTTTTATGCTTCAGATATGGCTAATGAGGATGTTGTTTTGGATACCCTTGGATGGAATCAGTGGGTACTATAAATATTAATGCGCAGAAGAAATTCTTGAAGCTCTGGTATAAAAAGAAGAAAATTACATTACATGATATTTCCATCAATAATCAGGTAGAGTCCATGGAGGCTGAAGCAGAGGATGTTCCAAGGACTAACATATCAGATGATGAGCCTTTGATGATCTACAATCAAACACAAACAGAGGTTGAAGCGGAAAAGGTTACAGGTACTAATACATCAGATGAGGACTCAGTGGTTCAAGTAATATTGGAAGATAAGAAACAACAACAGACACCACAACATGTACCAGATACTACTCAAGCTCCACTGTTAGTTAAAACTTCAGCATATCACCAGCCACATCACCCCACAAGAAAACAACTAATAAGATGGCAACGAATTAGCCACAAACACAACAACCCCCGCATGACAGATAGAGAGGAGCGAAGATCCATCTACTACACATCAACACAGAAGAACTGTCAGATTAAACTTCCATCTCAAGCGAGTGAGGCACCAGTGAGATCAAGGGTTCACCTTTCTCTTGGATGGCTAGATGCACATGCATGGTACAAGTGGACTACTCTTTTGAGTAGATCTTATTATTTGTGTTCTTCCCATGTTTTGGGGACGAAACATGTTAAGAGGGGTGGAATGTAGTGTACCTAGGGGAGATAATATGGGGTACAAAGGGAGGTACCCAAGGGAATAATGTAATAATGGGATGGACCATAGTAATAAATAAGGTGGTTAATCTGTATCATGTATGGCACCACAAGTAGTTATTAATAATGTAATGGGCCCATGGTATTAGATAGATGGTATTAAGGGAACCATGCTATTGACCCATGGTATTGTATGTATTAGTCCTATATAGAGGCTAGAGACTCCCCATTGAGAGATGTCAAGGAATATTGTATGAACATGCATATGGCTTGTGGAGTGTTCTCCTTCCTTAAGGAGTGAATGTATGGTGTTGCTCTTCCTTAAGGCTTTTGATCAATAAAGAAGCATTTCTATCTATTTATCTTTTATTGTTTATGGGTTTATTTACATTGTCTTATATTTTCAGATTAGATTTATAACAAGTGGTATTAGAGCATTTTCTTAGGCAAAAGTGGAGAATTTTTTATTTTTTATTTTTTTGGCAGGAACGTTCTGAGGTGGTGAGTTTGTAGATAAGATCTATACGTTTTGGGGAAAAATCTACAAAATATAATTGCATATCTGGATTCTTTGTGAAAGAATACCCGATTTTGAAAAAAAAATCGGCTGAATCGGAGTCTGGATGGAGGAGATATCACTGATCTAAAAATCAGTGGTGTTGCAGACAATTTTTGGGGCAATGAGTTTGCAGAGCAGATCTATACGTTTTGGAGAAAAATTTGCAAATCTGGATTTTTTGTGAAAAAATACCGGATTTCAAAAAAAAATCAATTGAATCGGAGTCGGATGAGGGAGATATCGTTGATTTAAAATCAGCTCTTTTTTCAGAATTTTTGGGGAAGGCGAGAGAGTTGCAGCGTGGATCTGAAATGCTAGTGCCTAGATCAGGATTTCTATCACATGGGAAGATGTAGAATGGTCATTCCATTTCCCAAAATAGGTCATAATAAAGGTTCTAAGCAATATTGACTAAATTGTGGCCACTTTAAATTTTCGCCAAGTAAGTGTTTTTTTTCGTGCCGTCTAGCAAGATGTTTTTTATAGGAAAAGATTATAGCCCTACTACTGAAAAATTCATACAGAACCAAAAGTTAACACATGGGAAACAATGGAAAATTTTATTATCGCTTGGTTTCCAAGATGAAGCTTATAGATGGTGGAAATCAATTTACAACACTTAGTTGTCCGAACTTTCGGATAAAGAATTTGAAAGGCTCCTCTTGGACAAATGGTCTCATGATAGAAAACAAGATAAGGAGAAACATGTGGGTTTATTTCCTACCGTTATATCCTTATTACAGATTCATGGATTGATTAAAAAAGAGAAGATCATTGTGTCTATAAATCCTAGTTGCAAGCAAAATCTCATAAACGTCAATTTGACAAAACAATTACAAGTGCCAGCAAAACACATGGAGCACACACAGCTTAATAATGAACAAGTGCAAGTTTATAAAGATTTGAAGATTTCTATGGACAAGTATGTATTGCATTCTGATTTTTATGCTTTAGATATGGCTAATGAGGATGTTGTTTTGGAGACCCTTGGATGGAATCAGTGGGTAATATAAATATTAATGTGCAGAAGAAATTCTTGAAGCTTTGTCATAAAAAGAAGAAAATTACATTACAAGATATTTCCATCAATAAGTAGGTAGGGTCCATGGAGGCTGAAGCAGAGGATGTTCCAAGGACTAACATATCAGATGATGAGCCTTTGATGATCGATAATCAAACACAGATGGAGGTTGAAGCGGAAAAGGTTACAGGTATTGATACATCAGATGAGAACTCAGTGGTTGAAGTAATATTGGAATATAAGAAACAACAGCAGACACCACAACATGTACCAGATACCACTCAAGCTCCACTGTTAGTTAAAACTTCAACATATCACCACCCACATTGTTAGGACTCCATATTGTCTACTTTTGACCTCATATTTTGTCATGATGTTACCTCTTTTTAGCCCATAAGTTGAAACCCTTGATAACATTTTGACCTCATCATTCCAAGGTATGAAGTAACTCTCCTCATTTGCTATATGTTTAATTATTCAACACATATTCATGTTATCTTTATAATTAATCTTTGGAAGTTAACTAAGTCGCTGACAATTGTTGGAATTGTTCGAAGTCCGCAGAATTATAATTCACAGTTGCTGCAACACCAGAAACATCAACTGTGCAGTTGCTGTAACACCAGAAACAACAACTGATTAAAGCGGGTAAAGTCTTAATTTGCAAAGGATGAAACAACAATTGTCGAGCAGGGCAGTAACCGTCTGAAGCTGGCAGAACTATACTTGGCAGATGCTGATATAGCACGATCAACAAAACTTAGTCGCAGATGCTGGAACACTAGGAACAGCATGAGAACTTCAAGGAACAGTTGAGATTTGTCAAATCGACAACAATAGCGGAACAACCAAGGATAATACAAGGACCCCAAGGAGATAGATGAAGATTACCAGTTTTGCAACAGCGGAAGGATCCGACTAAACAAAGGACGACAAAGATATACACTGTTGTAACAACATGCTGTAACAGGAATTGATTTCCTATTTTTGTACAGAAGGATCAAACTGAATGAATAATGACAATCTATTGTAATAGATGTCTCCTCTATAAAGAGGAGACATCTACAGTTGAAAGCTAGCGAGTTATAACGGAAGTATTGTAGTGCAGAGAAAGTTTGAATTTTTATTGTAATTGGACCTTTTGGAAGATGAATAAAGCACTATTCTGAGCATTTTAACTTAGCATCTGTGTTCAGGGGAATCTTGTGAGAGGGATAGGGCCCACCTTCTTCACAAGATTCACCCATTTCTTTTCTGTTATGTGTGTGTGTGATTTCTGTACATCTTTAGCCTTGCTTTCGATATTTCCTTTTTGCTGATACTCTGTTTCCTTGATCGATTGGCGCTGTGAGAAGTGTGTCACCGATGATTAGGATTTTTCAGTGTGTTTTGGAAAACTGGTCACAGAGGCAGGTGCTGAACATCCTTATTCTGAGGACAGGGTCCTGGTCCTCTATTACAAATGGCCATTATTTCTTTCTACAGATTTGTTACCATTAATTAATTTCATTTCATCTCTGCAATAGCTTATAACTGCTGTAACACAGAGTAAGGGTTTGATAGGAAGTAGATCTGTTTATACTACAGTCTTTAATGCTTTTAGAATCAAGTGCATATAGTACGAGGTCACCTTTGAAACAAAAGGACTTTCCCGAGTTGATAATTTAATGTGGTACTCGACTGTTTAATCAATAAACAATTCGAGTAGCCAACATTTTGGCGCCGTTGCCGGGGAAGGCGACTAAAAGATTTTAAAGGCATTAATGATTTTCGTTTAGAATAACAGGTGCATGAGAGGACGCAAGAAATCTAACTTCACAGGCGGTAAGGGAATAGGAGGAGGAAGAAAAACTTTCATGGACGAGATCATTTCAAAGGCCGAGACATCCCAGAGAACAAGTTCTCGAAGACCTCAGATCCAATATTCCTCCCAAACAGATCACCAGACGGAGGAAGTACTAGGACCTGAAAGGAAGCTGGAAACACCAGAGCATGTTGAGAAACCAGTAGAAGAACCTGAAGAAACAGAAGATACTGAAGACAGAGCAATCGATTTAAGGAAAAGAAAAATGGAGGATAACAGAGCAGAAGGAAGGGGGTAAAATTCACTCTCCACCCTGGAGTTTCCTATTTGGGATCTCCCAAGAGGAACAATCCCTATGAAGAACATTCCACCTACAACATTACCTGTTTTTCATGGGTTATCCTCTGAAGATCCTGATGAGTTCCTCTTTGAATTTGATATACTGTGTAGGAGTTATGATTATGTAACTCCTGCTCAGAAGTTAAAACTGTTTCCAGCAATACTGAAAGGGAACGCGTTAAGCTGGTTTATGAGCTTAGGGGCTCAGGTAATCACTACGTGGGATCAGATGAAAGAAAGTTTTCTGACCAAATATCAGGATTACTATAGAACAAGAGAAAGGAAGGTAGAATTGTTTAAAATGGTCCAGAAAGAGGACGATAATTTGGAGGACTTTGTAGAGAGACTGCAGTATAATCTGCAGCGATCAGATCATCCGACTATGAGTAAGGATATTCTGAAGACAATACTGCTAAAAGGAGTACGAGATGACTACCTGGATATGTTAAATATGCTTGGAAAATGGGATATCTCCAAATAACCATTTGATGAGATTATTAACCTCTGCATGAGATGTTCCAGAGGAGCAGCATGCAGATCTAAAAGCAGGGACACTATATACTCAAGAGTCCAGAAATCAGCAAGTGGAGGAGCAACACGAGCCGAAATAGGTAATTTGCTTGAAGAATTTAAAACTGAAATGTTAAGCTCTTTTGCTTCACAAATTTATGCTATGTAGGTTGAAAAGAAGCAGGCAGAAGCAGAAGCTTCTCTAGCTATTTTCTGTTCCAAATGCAGAGGGAAGCACCCATTGAGGGAATGCCCATTGGATAGGGTGCCAATTTGTACCATCTGTGAAAAGGATCATGAGACTCAACAATGCCCTTCTTTGCCAGGAATAAAGGCAGCACTGCAATCAACTGAAGAAGAAGCTAAAGCAGTGTACCTGATGACACAAAGGAGACAATGACAACCACAAAGACAAGGTATGAATTCTAACACATCATTTAGTCGTTGGAATAATCACTCTCCTTTTCAAACAAATTACCCACCCATGAATCAAATGCAATACCCACCCTTTAATCCAATTCAATTTCCACCTATGTAGCAACCAAATCCTCCTTTTACCAACCCTACTATGTGGAATCCTTGGACTCTTCAGCAACCTCATTTCAATCAATGGAACCCAAACTGGACAACCCAACAGATTCCATTTCTTCAACACCAACAATCTCTTTCCTTACCATCTAATGCTCCGCATAATAACCAGTCAATCAGACCCCAATTGCCTGTACAACCTAACCCCAACCCGAACAATAATAAAGCTTTGCAGGTAATTGATATTCAAAGTCAACCTGTCTCCCCTATGCAATGTAATGATATCCATTTACATTTTGGGAGGATAGTTGAACCCATTATTGATGACATTACTGACTCTGAAAAAGAGGAAACTAGAAAAGAAAAGTCATCTAACAACAATGTTGAAACGGTTGAATCATCTTCTAACAAGATTGTACAAACAACAGAGCCACCCTTCCTTGAACGATTGGCTCTTACTAAAACATTTGAGCCACCTACTTTTAACCTTTTAGGAGAACTGTAGAATTTATATATCAAAATTCCGCTATTGCAAGCACTAAGAGATGTTCCTATTTATGCTAGAATGGTTAGGGATATCTGTATTAAAAAGCCTGGAAGAAAAGCTAAGGAACCCCTCACAATTCATGTGATGGGAGAACTGACCGCTTTGATGACAGAAAAAGACCTCCCTGTAAAATATGGTGACCCTGGTCACCCTACAGTAACAGTTCAGGTTGGTAAAACCTTTGTCTCTAAAGTTCTAGTAGATCTGGGTGATGCAATAAACATTATGACACTTGAAAAAGCACAATTACTGCAGTTGAAACATTTAATTAAGGAAACCCCAACCATCCTAGAGCTGGTTGACCACTCTACAATTAAACCCAAAGGAGTCATTGAAGACCTGGTAATTTCCGTATAATCTTGGAATTACCCAGCCGACTTTGTTGTGTTACAAACTAAAACAAAGTTGGGGGGTCATCCACTGATTCTAGGAAGACCTTGGCTGGCTACAGCAGATGCTTTCATCAACTGTAGGTCTGGATCAATGACAATATCTAATGGGCAGGAAACCAAACAGCTGACTCTTTATCCTCATGCCACACCCATGATTAATAACGACAATTCAATATGGTTAGATTATGAGGATGAGGAAACCCAACCTATTTTAACTGTCGGACAAGCTTTAACTTTCAAAGACTCAACCGAAGATGAATTAATCAACAACTTTATTTCTGAACCTTCTTCGGTCAGTCCAGAAATACAGAATCACTTCACTGAAATCTTGGAATCTGAATCCCAGCACAACCTTGAAACTGAAAATCTACCTCAAACATTAGCTGGAAGCCCCTCTAAAAGTATAACAGTAGAAAATCGAGCCAGGTAAAACATTAAATATAAATCCTAATCTAACAGTAGAAAATCGAGCCAGGTAAAACATTAAATATAAATCCTAATCTAATCTAACAGAAGTTTCTTAGGATATGCCGGGTATTATAGAAGATTTATCAAGAATTTTCTAAAATAGCTTCTCCTCTGTTTGTGTTACTAACAAAAAATGCTGAATTTAAGTGGATTGATGATTGTGAAAAAGAATTCGATGAACTTAAACATCAGTTGTCTACAACTCCCATTTTGAGAGGACCTGATTGGGCACTCCCCTTTCATATATCCTCTGATGCCTCAGACACTACCATTGGAGCTGCCTTGGGACAGGAAGAAAACAGTCTTCCCTATACCATTTATTTTATTAGTAAAAACATGACTCCCGCAGAACTTAATTATACAGTTACCAAGAAAGAATTCCTAGCAGTTATTTATGCTATCAATAAGTTTCGGCATTACATTACTAGTTATACTACTTTTGTGCATACTAAGCACTCGGCCATTAAATACTTAATGAACAAATTAGTTATAAATGCTCGAGTTACCATATGGTTACTGTTATTACAAGAATTTGATATCACAATTGTAGATAGTCCAGGAAAATAAAATGTAGTTGCTGATTTCCTTTCTTGGTTAAAAACTAATGAAAATATTCCAGTAGATGATTCTTTTCCTGATGAGTATTTATTTGCAGTATCTACTCACTCACCTTGGTATGCAAACATTGCCAACTACTTAGTTGCAGGGAAATTACCATCACACCTATCACATAGAGAAAAAAGGAAAATTATTCAGCAGAGCACTAGGTACAACTGGATAAGCGGTTGTCTGTTTCACACAGGACTCGATCAGGAGATCCGGAGATGCACTGGTGAAGATCAAATTTATGATGTATTGAAAGCCTGCCACGATGGCCCTTGTGGAGGACATTTCGCAGACAAAAGAACAACACACAAGGTTCTCAGGATGGGATACTACTGGCCCTCAATCTTCAAGGATGCAAATAAATATGTTAGGGCCTGCGATAGCTGTCAAAGAATGGGCCAGCCTAACCATAGGGATGAAATTCCACTCAATCCCCAGGTAATTCTTGAACCATTTGAAAGATGGGCACTAGATTTTATAGGTCCCATTAATCCTTTGTCCAATCAAAAAGTTTACATACTAGTATGCACGGATTACATGACTAAGTGGGTAGAAGCTAAGGCACTCCTCAAAGCTAATGAAGAATCAATATTAACATTTTTATTTGAAGAAATCTTCGTTAGGTTTGGACTGCCTAGGGAACTAGTCACTGATGGAGGACCTCCTTTTAAGTCTCATGGCTTCAAAGACACATTGCAGAAATACCATATTAAGCATAAAATAACCACTCCTTATCACCCCCAGTCAAATGGGCAGGTGGAAAGCACCAACAAAGTCATAGAAGCTATTTTGACAAAAACAATAAAGGAAAACAGGAGGGACTGGTTTCAAAAGTTTCCTGAAGCACTATGGGCTTATAGAACCACTTGGAGGAATACCACGGGCTTTTAACCCTATGAATTAGTTTTTGGTAAAAATGATGTTTTCCCTCTAGAGTTTGAAATCAAAACTTTAAGAACTGCTTTAGATGTTAACCTTGATTTGACTGATGCACAAACAGCCAGGTTGTAGCAACTTCAGGAACTAGACGAGAAAAGATTGGATGCCATCCATCAAACAACCATGATCCAGCAACAAAGAACCAGATGGCAGGACAAAACTATTAAGCAGAAGCAGTTCCAGAAAGGTAACTGGGCTTTACTGTATGACTCTCGTTTCAAAAATTTCCAAGGTAAATTAAGAATAAGGTGGCTAGGACCTTATGCAATAGATGTTGTTTTTCCAAACGGAACAGTCAGACTCTTAACGATTGATGATAATAGAACACTGCTATTAGTGAATGGGTATCAACTCCATTCATATCAATGGCCTGTTTCTAAAGAGGATTTCAAAGCTACCTGCATGGCAGACTTACATTATGTTTTTTTGGGGGAACCTGCTGTCCCTCAAGGCACTTAAATTTCTGTTCATTTATTTATTTTTAGATTAGATTTCTTAACTAATAATCCCTGCCAAGGGTTTCCATGTTACAATTAATTGTTTTGCAGATCTTAGTTTCGGAGGATGGCCGGGAATAAAAATTCTAAAAGAATCACTTTGCAGCTTGGAAACGTTTTTCGGACCATAAATCAAGTTTTTCACCATTTCCTATTGTTGCAACACCATTTCCCGTTGCTGCAACACCACTCCTCGTTGCTGCAACACCACTCCCTGTTGCTGCAACACCACTCCCTGTTGCTGCAACACCACTCCCTGTTGCTGCAACACCATTCCCCGTTGCTGCAACACCACTTCCCGTTGCTGCAACAACATTTCCCATTGCTACAACACCACTTCTCATTGCTGCAACACCGCTCCCCATCGCTGCAACACCACTTTCCGTCACTGCGACACCATTTCTCCGTTGCCGCAACATCACTTCCCGCGGTTGCAGCACTAGCTCATGTTCCGGCAACATCACTTTTCAATGCTGTAATACCGGTTTCGGTACTTAATGAACTATCATCCTGATGGAACATATTATGCTTCACTAAAGGAAGCAGCCATGCACTCTGATAGTTACACTTCGTCACTACTACTTCTTGTCAAATCGCTTGTATTTTCACGATTGTAAACCCGATGAAATTATGATTAATCCAGCAAAAGAAAAGATAAGACTTTTGGCGTGTGACTAAAGGTAAAAGTAAAGGTACGCATGTTTAAGTGTGAATATTAAATTATAGTTAATGTGGAGATGTTGATACGACTGCCAAAATCATTGTACTACCAATCAGATCATTCAGCCGTAGATTTGGGGGGATTACCAAAATATTGTAATTATTGCATAACACGTCAATCGCCGCCACGATTACTCCTCGCGGTAATATCTAAAACTCACCTCGTCGTGGCATATCCTCATTTGTAACGGTTTACTCTGTCTCAAACTCAGTAACTAGGCCCTGCATTGTGTATTTTCATTGGATCAGTAGCTATGTGGGGAAATCTGATCACATATGAACCTGGCACAACAGCGCTACTAGAACTCTACCTCGAGGTTTACCAAATTTTCCTGCAAGCAGGATGGGTAGACTACTTTAGAAGACTCCCAGATTTCAACACACAACAAGTGTTGGAGTTCGCATGCAACTTAAGAGAAGGATTTTCTACGGTCCAGGGAGTACAGATTCCAGTAACAGAGGAAGACATAGCCCAAGTTTCCAGGTTACCGACCAATGGTACACGCTGGTTTAGTAGGAAACATCTTATCCTGAATGCGCAGCAAGGCGTTTTCCTACTAGGCGAGCAAGTGGAAGCTAAAGGCAGAGGGGTTGCACTTCAGTCACTGCCTCCACCATGGCCAAAGGTCGCGGAGTTTGTCAAGCAGTATTTGACTTGCGAAGGTCGTTACCAGGTAATTTACCAACATGACTTCGTTTTGTTAAATCATTTGAGGCATGGTTAGTTGATAAACATGCCTTATTATTTACTGGGTTGTCTAAAAAATATGTCACGTTATACTGGAAAAGCAAAGCATTCGCTCCTTTCCCTGAAACACCACCGTTTAGCCCAACTCCTAATAAATAGAGGCTTTGCTCTAAACCATCCACCCCCTCTCATTAATTTTCCCCAACAACCAGAGCAAATACCCCAGGAAATTCCCCAGCCATTAGCAGCAGAAACACCCCTGCAAAGGACCCCATCCCCCAATGAAGCTCAACCATCTACTCCCATGCTTCATATCTCCATTGATGACTCTGATGATAACACCCCCATTATTATTCTTAAAAGAAAAAAGCAGCAGAAAACTGAAACTCCACCAAAAAGGAGAAGAACCAGGGCTTCGGTCAAAGCAGCTTCTATTCCCGATAGTTCCCCCAGTCTAAAGGAAAGTGGCCGAAAAAGAAAAATGATTGATTTTCCTGCCTCCTTATCGAGGCAGCGAACACGGTCGACTGTAGCAGTTAAACCCTCCAGCCCTGTGATCCCCAGTTCTCCACCCATCACCCTAACACCCCACATTCCAACCATCCCTGAGCAGTCCCTTTCCTCACCCTCTGGGGCTGAGATGCAGAGCGTTGAAAGTTTTGTGACATTATTTTCTAAGGTAGCTGTTACACAAGAACTAGCTGCCGAAAAATCTAAAGTAGACACCCAAGGTGATATTGGGCAAGTGGCTGTTACACAAGAACTAGCCACTGACCCAATAGGTGACACACAAGAACCACCTCTTGGGGATGCAAATGACTAAGTGGATGCAGAACAACAATCCCTTCCTCCGTTAGAACCTGCAGATACACAAGCTCCGCCTACCATAGCCTCCTTGCAGGAAGAAATCGATTTTCTAAAATCACAAATTAAGGATTATCAGCAAGAGATAATAATGGTTAAAGATGCCTATCAGAATGAATATAATCTCCACATCTTAGCACGGGTAGCATCTGTAACAGAAAAGAGTCAATACAATGAGTATATGTGTAGTGAATGTGGTGAGTTGTACACTCAAGCAGGATATCAGATAGTCCAGGTTCCAATAACCGAAGCTAATCCACAGCCCTCTGCTGCTATAATCAAAACAGAACAACCTGCTGCTACACAAGAACCAACAGGAGAAACAGAACAACCTGCTGCTACACAAGAACCAGCAGGAGAAATAGAACAACCTGCTGTTACACAAGAACCAACAGGAGAAACAGAACAACCTGCTGCTACACAAGAACCAGCAGGAGAAACAGAACAACCTGCTGTTACACAAGAACCAGCAGGAGTTGCAGGAGAAGAAACAGAACAACCTGCTGTTACACAAGAACCAGCATGTTTTCTAAGAATTGTAAAAGGAGAAACAGAGCAACCTGCTGTCACACAAGAACCAGCAGGTTTTTCAAGAATTGTGGAGAAAGACATAGAACCACCGCGGGCCACCCAAACTACTATAGAACAGAAATCTTTTTCTGATGCCTATGCACAAATTGAACCTCCCTGTGTTAGCGATGCTCACACAGAGACCTCTAGTTTTCAACAACTAAAGGACACATGGAGAACAGAATATGAGCTTTCACAAGGGAAGGCATTCCAACAGCAAAAGTCAGTTTGGTTCAGCTATGCATACAGAAATTGGGATGCACTTGAACAGTCTCGAGCTCAACATAAAGAAAATAAGGAAGTAAAAGCTAGGTTGTCCCGCGCCTTCAATCTGGTCCAGAGGGTATTGGCTACAAGAAAACCCTCTTTCAATTATGTAGTATTCTTGAGAGAACGGTTGGCGTTCTTGCAAATAAAGGCAATTAGAGATGGAAGACCCTACCAAGTTGATACATATGATCAATTTATTGAAACATTCAGAGAAGCACCAAATAATGATAAAAACTTGCTCTGTGAACTCTATCTTCACAATGAGGCCATGCTTGAAGATAGAGTGATGAATAGACTCCCTATTGTTGGTGATATCCAAATAAGAGCCTTCATCTCTTTTCTAGCCAATCAACTTACTTGGAAAAATGCCTATATGTCAGCAACGCATAATGAGCATAACTGCCTTCTCTGGATTCGAAATGAACCACAGAATGCAGATACCTTCATTGCATAGCATCAAAAAATCTAAGTAATCCAGAGTTGGTTGATCATATGAGGAAACTACAGGCAGTAGTCTTGCAGGACTACCAAAATTATGTAAAAACAAAAGGGGCACTGGCCATCGAAGCAAACAAGTTATTTTGGGAACATTGTCCCAAAGAGAGACAGGAATATCATCCTTACATTCCCTTCAATCTTCAGGTAGAAATTTCACGCATACCTTATTATGTCAAATGTATGGAAAAGTGTGCTGAGAGGTGGATTGGCTACTATTTTCATTTCCCTCTCTTGTGGTTACCTGGTCAGCAATATAAGGCTCATTACAAACTGAACAAAAAGGAGGAGGTGGTAGTATGGTAGCAATTACAGAGTGTCTAGGGATTCAGAAGCAGGTCTGATAAAACCTTCTTTAGCTACTGTATCAACAACTTACACTGTTCATCCCAGTACTCCGACTCAGATTCAGAGTAAACGTTGCATGAGGACATGCAACCCCTTCAGTTGGGGGGGATGTTAGGACTCCATATTGTCTACTTTTGACCTCATATTTTGTCATGATGTTACCTCTTTTTAGCCCATAAGTTGAAACCCTTGATAACATTTTGACCTCATCATTCCAAGGTATGAAGTAACTCTCCTCATTTGCTATATGTTTAATTATTCAACACATATTCATGTTATCTTTATAATTAATCTTTGGAAGTTAACTAAGTCGCTAACAATTGTTGGAATTGTTTGAAGTCCGTAGAATTATAATTCACAGTTGCTACAACACTAGAAACAACAACTGTGCAGTTGCTGTAACACCAGAAACAACAACTGATTAAAGCGGGTAAAGTCTTAATTTGCAAAGGATGAAACAGCAATTGTCGAGCAGGGCAGTAACCGTCTGAAGCTAGCAGAACTATACTTGGCAGATGTTGATATAGCACGATCAGAAAAACTTAGTCGCAGATGCTGGAACACCAAGAACAGCGTGAGAACTTCAAGGAACAATTGAGATTTATCAAATCGACAACAACAGCGGAACATCCAAGGATAGTACAAGGACCCCAAGGAGATAGACGAATATTACTAGTTTTGCAACAGCGGAAGGATCCGACTAAACAAAGGACGACAAAGATATACACTGTTGTAACAACATGCTGTAACAGGAATTGATTTCCTATTTTTGTATAGAAGGATCAAATTGAATGAATAATGAAAATTTATTGTAATAGATGTCTCCTCTATAAAGAGGAGACATCTACAGTTGAAAGCTAGCGAGTTATAACGGAAGTATTGTAGTGCAGAGCAAGTCTGATTTTTTATTGTAATTGGACCTTTTGGCAGATGAATAAAGCACTGTTCTGAGCATTTTAACTTAGCATCTGTGTTCAGGGGAATCTTGTGAGAGGGACAGGGCCCACCTTCTTCACAAGATTCACCCATTTTTTTTCTGTTAAGTGTGTGTGTGTGATTTCTGTACATCTTTAGCCTTGCTTTCGATATTTCCTTTTTGTTGATACTCTGTTTCCTTGATCGATTGGCACTGTGAGAAGTGTGTCACCGATGATTAGGATTTTTCAGTGTGTATTGGAAAACTGGTCATAGAGGCAGGTGTTGAACATCCTTATTCTGAGGACAGGGTCCTGGTCCTCTGTTACAAACGGCCATTATTTCTTTCTACATATTTGTTACCATTAATTAATTTCATTTCATCTCTGCAATAGCTTATAACTGTTGTAACACAGAGTAAGGGTTTGATAGGAAGTAGATCTGTTTATACTACAACCTTTAATGCTTTTAGAATCAAGTGCATATAGTACGAGGTCACCTTTGAAACAAAAGGGCTTTCCCGGGTTGACAATTTAATGTGGTACTCGACTGTTTAATCAATAAACAATTCGAGTAGCCAACACACATCACCCCACAAGAAAAAAACCAATAAGATGGCAACGAATTAGCCACAAACACAACAACCCCCGCATGACAGATAAAGAGGAGCGAAGATACATCTACTACACATCAACACAGAAGAACTGTCACGGTCAACTTCCATCTCAAGCGAGCAAGGCACCAACGAGATCAAGGGTTCACCTTTCTCTTAGATGGCTAGATGCACATGCATGGTACCAGTGGACTACTCATTTGAGTAGATCTTATTATTTGTGTTTTTCCCATGTTTTGGGGACGAAACATGTTAAGAGGGGTGGAATGTAGTGTACCTAGGGGGGATAATATGGGGTACAAAGGGAGGTACCCAAGGGAATAATGTAATAATGGGATGGACCATAGTAATAAATAAGGTGGTTAATCTGTATCATGTAAGGGATCACAAGTAGTTAGTAATAATGTAATGGGCCTGTGGTATTAGATAGATGGTATTGAGGGAACCATGGTATTGACCCATGGTATTGTATGTATGAGTCCTATATAGAGACTAGAGATTCCCCATTGAGAAATGTCAAGGAATATTGTATGAACATGCAGATGGCTTGTTGAGTGTTCTCCTTTCTTAAGGAGTGAATGTATGGTGTTTCCCTACCTTAAGGGTTTTGATCAATAAAGAAGCATTTCTATCTATTTCTCCCTTATTTTTTCTGGGTTTATTTGCATTGTCTTATATTTTCATATTAGATTTATAACAGTGCTAGCACAAACTTGTGCTCCTCGTATCATCATGTATATAAAGGAAGACCCCTCTAGGTTGTAATTCTTTATCCATAGGAAGCCAAGTCTACTGCTTTGTAAACGTGATACACCGAACACAACATTCGGGGAGATTTTATGCACGTACATCAAGTCCTTAGTCAATTTATTGGCTAAAGTGTATATCGCAGTTCACAGTTACTTGGTACTCCTTTTACCTAGATTCACCTGAGCAATCATTTGATCTTTTCTGACTCCTTAAATTTGAAAAGATCATCAAGTAACTTGTCCTTCCATGCTCGCAAAACTATTGAAAGTGACTACAGTCACCTTTTCTCCCTTTTCTTGACTCTTAAAAGATGAAAAGGCAATGTTTTTGTTTCTAAAATTTAGCTGCCCACAATAAACATGTCGATCCCAAGCAGTTGCTTCTTAGACCAAATTGAGTAATTCCCTGTTAATTTCATGATTGTTAAAACCTTAATCAAATTGTTTCCTTTCCATTTTGCTGTTAAGGGGAAGCCATCATGGCTGAACCATTGAGTCCATCTCATAGTTCCCCTTTGTTGTCTAATACCAAAGGGTGCTCCCAAGGAGTCATTCGAAACTTCTTTGGTCACTTGAGGATCAAGGCGTTGAACTTGGAATTGTTCTGAGTATCCAACCTTTGTCTTCTCGCTCGCTCCATCATATTCTTGGTCACCACAAGAACATGATCTGAATTCCTTTAATAATCCTATCCACACACCTAAGAGTCCGAAGACTCTAGAAAGTCCAAAAAGATTGGTTGTTTATCCACCGAACTCGTTGTTCGATCCTGTTGTGATATCTCCACAGTGTCTGTATAGTCTGTATGGTCGGACTATTGTTCCTTTGAATTTATCTCCTTGTACATCTCTAGTTCCTCATCACCAATTGTTTCCATTTATGGAGTTAGAAGGTGCGATCCCATTCTCTTCTCAAAGTCATTCGGAAGTTTCCGCTACCCACTCTCCTCACATAGATGATGAGCAGGGATATGAGTTCCCTCCAGAAGGTTTTCATTATACGGGAAGAGTCTCGTCTCTCTCTTATCCTGAGCTTAGTGAGCCCATATTTTTGCATGGTTATACCTCTTTAGCTCAGTTGGTTTCGAACACTCCTAGTGCCTCGTCATTGTATTAAAACCCCATCTAGTCTTGCAGCACTATGCCTACATCAAGTCCATTCATTTAGAACACAACCTCTTGATCGATTGTTCAAACTACGGTCAATTCAGTTCTGGTTCAATCTACCATTCCATCTCAACCTCTTTCATCGTTTCGACCGACTCTTTTGGTTAAATCGACCATCTCAGGTTAGGTCTCAATAAGTTCTTCTATCCCTCCAGTGAGTAGACAGACTGTGCCACCACCTGGGGGGTAAGATTTGAATATCCCCATTATGTCTGGTGAAACCAGTGTGATTGGATTAAAAAATCACATGGTTGGAATAAATCAACCCTTTTCTGGCATAATTCCTAACCTTGCTGGTCCATCTAGGTCAGGTAACGTCCAATACTGGTAGCCATATATGGCTCAAGTTCCATTCCAACTGGCTTATGTCCCATATAGTTCGCAAGCTATGGTAAATCCGCCTTACATTCCTCAAGTTGCGCCTTATGTTTAGCCTAGCCAATCCATTGTGCCTAGTGGATATGGCCAGATCCAATTCTGGAACTATCAATACCCTCAGGGTATAACCCCAGGAACTTTCCATATGCCCTTGCAGCAACAAGGATAACCTTTACAGCAATAAGGGAAACCTTCACAACAGCAATGAAAATCCTTGCAATAGCAAGGGCAACCTTTTCAAAAGTCGCAGCAACCTTTACAGTCGCAAACACAATTTTTTCAGCAGTCCTCCCATCCTTCGTCCTCGCAAGGCCAACCATTGCAGCCGCAGGGCAACCTTTACAATAGCAAAGCCAACCTTTGTAGCAACAAGGTCAGCCTTGGCAGCAACAAGCCTTATATGCATATCAGCAAGGTCAACCTTTGCAAGGTCAAGGTCAACCCCTGCAGCAGCAGGTTCAAAATCCTTATAACCCCTTATAACCCATATGTCGCACACAATACTCATCAGCGGCCTATGGCAGGGCAGTATCAAACCTACCCAGGGTTGAATCCTCCTTACGGGCAAGGTAATCTTCAGTGGGGACAAAACTAGATTCCATATGGACAAAATCCCCCACTATGGGGGAAAAATTCTTACCAACAAGGATGGACTCCGAGGTTTGGGTCTCCTCAAAGGCCTTATATGCCATTTAACATGCAATTTCCTTTCTTGTCTACGTTGGAACTACCTGATTTTTTGAGGCCCACAAGTGATCCCATTCTTCATTCGTTGTACTGGCCTCCAATTCCAACAAAGATTCCGAGTGACTGCCCCAAATTTGAGGGAAACACAAAGGAGGATCCACAAGCCCACATGATGGCATATCACCTCTAGTGCTCCTCCAATTCGTATGTCGATGATTCTATCTATCTTCGACTCTTTCAAAGGACTCTCACAAGTGTTTCTGCTAAGTAGTACATTGAATTGCCTAGAGGTACCTACGGTGACTTCAAATCTCTCATTACGGTTTTCCTCACTCATTTCCAGCTGCTAGTTCGCTATGAAATTGGCACCCATTTACTTATGTCACTTAAGAAAGACACTGCGACCCACATCTCTGATCATATCCATGAATGGAGATGTTGACATCACGTCATCAAGTTGGAGATTGCTGATGAGTTGTTGATGGAATGGTTCACAAAATCATTCATGAACAAAATTGCTAAGGACATAGCCATGGGTGGATGTGTTACTGAAGAGAAAGCTATCGCCCGTGCCTAGTATTTAGACTTATTCTATTCGCAATATGGAACATTGTATGAGATGTTACCTAATGCTCCGAGACCATCATTAGATCTGACAGCCTCAAAGTCTATGGATACACCACTTGTTGATGGTGTGATTGGTCTCGTGTCTGAGGCTCCCGCAAAAGCTTCTTCGAAGCAGAAATCGGTCTTGAACACTGGTTCCACTAATCCCTATAACAATTCATCCAATCTTGGTAAAACCTTGAGGTTCATGTTGTTAGTCTACCCTAGCAGATAAATCGTCTAAAGGTAAAAAGAAGGGCAAAGGAAAGGTCAAAGCCGATGCCCCAAAACAGGATCCTCCTAAGTATTCTGTTGATGACGCTTTTAGAAGAAAGCCAAAGTATCCTTGCCTCATTTGTGATAAGGATCATTACACTAAGGATTGTCCCCAATGATCTGAAGTTAGTTGCTTACTGAAAGGGACTCCAACTGTCTTAAAAGAACCCTTTCTGTCACAACAAACCCAATTGATAGACTAGCCTCAGTCTTTTGCTTCCTCAGGTTCCAAGTGTTCATGATGCAAGGTTCATCACCTATCTCGGTCACTACTCGAAGCAAGGAAGATCAAGTTATGTCTAAGAAGACAATGGATAAAGAAGTCACTGATAATCCTTCTACTTCTGGTCTGTCCTCTTCTAGTCCACTCCATATCGAGTGCCCTAATAGTGAGTCTGCCATCCGACCACCCCCTAAAGGTGTTCTTTGGAAGTCATATTTTAATCTGAATGTTAGAGATGCACAACATTATAATATTGTTGAGGATTTAGCTCAGGCACCTTCGACGATGTCTGCTTTGGAGGTTCTTTAATCCTGTCTAATGCAGTGGAAGTCATTGTTGTCTGCTATAGGTGCTATTGATCCTTTTGATTCAAGTCTGATTACTTTCGATCTCGAGAATCATGTACCTTGTCTTCCTCATTAGATTGCATTTTTTATCCAGGTCCTTATCAAAGGAAAGATGATTCATAGAATGGTTATTGATGAAGGTGCCTCTACTTGCATCATGTCAGTTTCATGTTGGAAAGCCATTAGCTCTCCCCCTCTTAACCAATCTCTGAACACCTTAGAAGCCTTTGATGGAAGAGGTTCACAACCATATGATATTCTCACGAATTTACCGATTACGTTAAAAGGCAAGACTGTTGAAGCTGTACTCACACCATGTTTTGTGTGGTATCTTCTTTGTTCCATGTACTTCGTTTTCCTCATCAAGGAAAAATAGTCACGGTTGATCAACTGTCTTTCTTTTCTTCTATTTCGTCCAATAGTAACGTTCCTTATGTGGGAAATAATGAGATTCCTTACAAGAGCGTGGGGGATGGTCTCTTTAAAGACTCTTCCTTAATGGGTACTTTTACTCTCCCACCTCCAAATGTTCATTCAGTCAATATGATCTCGAATTATATGGATCCTTCGATTATCCCTACCAAAGATCAAATTGACTCATTTGGTGATGCTATGCCTTTAAGTCCATTGGAGATAAATTATCAAGAAATTGTTTCAGCTTCGATGGCCACTTCAAAAAGTCATACTGTCTTCAGTATGAACCTGGACACTTATGTGCCATTCCCTTAGCTTGGTATTCTTCGGATCCCTTGAACGAGATATTCCCCACTGATGAGAGAATCGTGGAGGTCATGTCTCTGGAGGAAGTTTCATGGAACCATCCACATCATCATTCTTCCTTTCTCCCTTGCCTCGATGAGATGCCTTCTTGTTCTGAAGCCTAAGTTTCTCATTCTCCTACACCTTCACTTCAAACACCTATCTAAGTACATGAAGTCTTGTTGGAGGGTAACATGGGAAACATCACTGCTACGATGCTTCTCGACATTTCCATTAAACCAAGGATTGTCGAGAACATCCATATTGGGGTTTCTTGTTCTCTAGATGAGATCAATATTTATACTCAACTTTTTAAATAATTCCGAGATGATTTCGCTTGGTCATATGAGGAAATTCCTAGTATCAATCCATCCATAATGGTGCATGAGATCCCAACTTATCCTAGTGATAAGTCTGTTCAACAATGGCTTCACCATATGCACCCTCAAAAGGTTGTTGTCATCAAAGCAGAAGTTGAAAATATTTTGAAAGCAGGTTTCATTTATCCTATTCAATTGATGGATTGGGTATCCAATATTGTCCATGTTGCCAAAAAGCAAGGTACGATACGTTTTTGTGTTGATTACCGCGATATCAATCGCACATGTCCTAAAGACAATTATCCTACTCCCTTTATCAACTAGATCATTGATGAATGCACAGGGAATGTGATTTTTTCTTTCATGGATGGATTTTCTGGCTATAACCAGATTAACATTTCACCCACAGATCAGCATAAAACAACCTTTATCTGTCCCTGCAGTACTTTTTATTACAAAAAGTTTCCTGCAGTGGTATGATCCGGATTGTCCACAGTCTTTTGTTCATTGAGTCGACGTTTCAAACTCCAAAGGGGGTCCATCATTAGGACAAATCAGAAAGATAGATTCATTCATTTTCTATCTTTCTGATTTGTCCTGATGATGGACTCCCTTTGGGGTTTGAAACGTTGACTCAATGAACAAAAGACTGTGGACAATCTGGATCATACCACTGCAAAAAACTTCCACAGAAGCCTGAAATCTAACAAAAAAGTTTCCTTCCAGTTTGAATAATGTTGGTGCTACCTTTCAACGAGCAATGTCCTATGAATTCCATGACATTCTACACATTGTTCATCCATGCCTCGACGACTTGTCTGCTCATTTCACTAAATGTCATGACCATTTGGATCACTCAAGAGCTATCTTTTTACGATGTAGGCATTACAATATTTGTCTCAATCCACACAAGTGTGTGTTTTGCATCGAGTTTGGCTAGATCTTAGGTTTTGTCGTGTCTCGTGAAGGCATTAGGATTGATCCTTTGAAAGTTGAGGCCATAATCAATCTACCCCCTCTTTCACCGCTACTGCAATTACAAACTTTGCAAGGAAAAGATAATTTTCTCTGTCGATTTGTCTAGAATTATGCCCAGCTTGCCAAAGGTTATACTCACCTACTTAAGAAGGGGATCCCTTTTATTTGGGATGAAGTTTCCCAAGAATCCATTGATGCTTTAAAGAAAGCCCTGATTAGTGCTCCTTACCGCATCCCCCCGATTACCGTCATAATTACATCCTGTATTTGGATGCAAATGACACCACTATTGCTATGGTGTTAGTTCAGGATGATGATGATGGAAATGAGCACGTGATTTATTATCTGATCTGGAACCTTCTTGATTCAGAGTATCACTATGCTCATGTTGAGAAGCTTGCTTTGGTGGCATTTCATGTTGTCCAAATATTTCAACACTATATCCTTTTACGGAAAACCATCATGATTTCTAATTGCAACCTGTTGAAGCCTCAAATTTATGTTGCTCCAGCATGGGGGATAACCACCCGGTCCGGACCTTAAGACAACTCCTTTTCCATTTAAAGTGGTGGCTCTGACTGGGGATGATGGGATTAGTTTCCCAGTGTAGGTTTTAAAATGAGAGTGGGTGGTTTTCAAGCGATTGTAGTAAGGATAGCAATAACTAAATGGCCTATTCTATCATGAAAATATCTAGATAACTTAATCTAATATAAACCCAGGTATTATGTGCGATATGTGATCTAAAAAGATATTTATTTGACTTGTGATAATAAAGATTAATCATGCATTAAATAGAGGTCATAATGTGTAAAGATAATTTCTTTGACTAAATAGTTAGTCAAAGAAATGTATAAACTATATCACATATATATGAAAATAAACAATTTCAGTTAGGCATCATACAATACTGCAATTGACGCTTAACATAAAGAGCATATCTCATATACAATTCATGAAAATGAAGTGTTATCACTAATTAAACTGAAGCAGAACTAATCATAAAAGATATAAGTACCATATGTGTGAAGTTCTGCTTATTTGACTAATGACATAGATCAACTCCTTTCTTCAAATAATTTTTTTTTCCAAGTATACAATAGTGCATCAACAAAGGAAAGTAGTCTTATATTTAAAAGAAATGACCATGTTCCATAATTTTATCAAGGCATTCACAAACTTAAATAAGTGCATTCTTTGCAAATGTTTTTGATAAAATTATGGACACTTCTATAAATGCATGAGAAGGGTATAAATACTATTCTAAATAATGTTCAAAAATAGATTATAAAAAAATTTGAGGAGGTTTCAAACAACCTTCCTCCTAACTAGTTAACTAACTCTAAAAATAAAAATGACTTGATGAGCAGAAGTTATGATGATGACTTGTTGTCTGCCAGCTTCTGTTTTAAATCGCATATATCGACCATTGGTTTGACTTTAGCAGGTGCCCCAAACTATGTTCTGACCTGTCCTATGAAAATATCATCTATGAGAGGTGGCAATATCCGCTGAGTTGAATGGAGTGAGTAGATGAGGGTTATGATTTGGTTGTGTGGCTTGACAAGGTATTGCCAATATGCCTCCTAGTCAGTATTTTCTAACTTTGTGATCGCTTCCCTTTTAATTTCCACTCTTTCCTTCCATCTTTTATGCAATTCATTTAGTATTTTTGGGTTGCTTTCTTTCAAAAGGTTGGTGGCATACAAAGTGTGGTTTACCACTTTTACTATGTTCTTCGACACCCCAACTGCTCTTGCCATTGCCGATTCAGCTTGTTTCATCCTCACATCCCAATCCGTGAATAGAATGTCCTTATGTGTCTCCTCGATCTTAGGCAGATTAACCCTCCTTCCCTCTTTTGTTTCTTGCCACTCGAATAATTCTGAGATTTTTGTGTTTAGATCAGTAAATTTAGTTCTTTGGTCAATTGCCTTATACATTAGCTAGTCACTAGTGATCAGATAAGGTGCGATATGTGACATATTTTGGCAAAATTGTTCTTGTTGTTTTAGTAGGAGGGAATTTAGCTCTAGTGCCTCTTTCATGAATTCCTCGACAGTATGGACATCTTCATATTTTTCCATGGCCTCTTGCAATTCTTGAACTTGCACGTTCTTCGCAGAAATGTATGTTTCATGGCTTATCTTTAACACTTCCATATTCTGCTGTAATCGAACAATGTGCTATCTTCTCATCCTTTTCCCTTAACAAAATAAATATCTCGGTAGATTTATCCATGGTGGCAGTTGCATATGCCCCTATAAACTGCAACAGTTTGGTCAAGGTTTCAGCTGGATTGGAGGAATATCTTTCCAGACTATGTCCATCGGCTCGTTCCCAGGTGGGATTTTGGGTGTCTCTATGCTTCTTATTTTCCTTTGTCTCCTTACTACAACCTTATGAAGTGGGTTGTATAACACATCTAAAGGAGGAATTTCAGTCACCTTTAGGACAATTTCAGATGTGGGAAAAGTAGGAATGGTTTCTGTCTGTTGCGAAGTTATCCCTTGCTCATCCATTGGCTCAGACTCTATAATTTTCTAGGTATGCAGAGGAGTGTGATATTCATTGTTTTCCTGAACATTTGTTTTCTTAGGAGTGTCTTGTAGTTTTTTATTGAATTGGTCCCACTCCTGTTCCAAACTGTTGCTTTTGATCTCAGAACTAGTATCTTTATTCGGGTCGCTCATACCCTGCTTTTCGCCTGGCCTCCTATTAGGTTCCACTGTATTCTCGATGTCTTGGGCCCTCCCTGTATCCAGTGCTTTCCCTATATCCACTTGAGACTATATGCGAGAATTAGGTCCCTTACTGTTGACAGTGACACTGGGTGTAGGCTTGTCCTTGATTTTAACAAATGCAACAGAATTATTTTGAGCCTTTTGTTTTTGAACTCCTGAAAGCTTTGAAAATATTAAGGACTCAAATTTACCTTTGTCCACTTGAATGCTTGTTTGAAGGATTTAGATGACTATAAAAGGTCTTCAAAATTATTAGCCTCATGGTTAAAAGGCTTGATATTTACTGCAGTAGTAATGTTATATGCTATTTTTTATGGATCAAATTGCCTTTTCAGCAAAGTATGGAGCTTGAGGCTATCGAGGCTTACTGACTCCTTGGTTGCATGGTTAAAATTTGCTAATGAGAAGGAACTACATCAAATAGGAAAAGATGGCCACAATGAATTTTTGTTATCTTTTAGGGTCTTGGTCAAGCCTTTTCCCACAGTCTGGTGGGCTATTTATCTTGCTAATAATTTATCAGAGACATACAAAGGGAGGACATGCAGGTCCATTCTATTGCCAAAAACCCCAATGTATGTAAACCATTCTTAAACAAAATACTTGCCCACTACGAGAAGTTCTGTAGTGGCTTCTTTGGAAAACATGGGGGCTTTCTTATTAAAAATTAATTGATGCAATGGAAAAATAATAGCATGGCATATTTTTATAAAAAAGGGGTATATAATGGGATTCCCAAATCTGTTTATGGCTGAGATGGATTTGGTAAGGGTCCTACAAGGTCCATTTCCAACCGATGATTAGAAATTTAGTGCAGAAATAGATGGCATCCATGATGTAAGCACTGAAATAGAATGGAGGAAGGTTCTCTGTAGAGGAGGATCTCTTCTGACGATACTCGGAGATGGAAGTGGCTAGGTTATCATATAGGATAGTGGCCCAATTCATAATGTGGGAATTGACACAGGCATCAATCAAAGGAAACGATTCTATGGAAAAATTAGCATTGTTAGGTAATCCTTATAGCCTACATAACATAGCAGCTACATATTTGTAGGCATTTGCTAAGGAGGCTATAGGATACATACCTGTTTTGTCAAATTTGAACTTGTTCTCCAGTACCCTACAGCCTTGGATCATCTTGAAAGGTTCTTCATTTTTCTTTGCGAAGTTGGAAAGGTATGAGTTGTCATATATCTCTTGAGAGTTAGGCATATGGTACATTTTCTTTAGGTCTTTAGCTTTGAATGACCCCATGTGCTCCATCCTTGAGTTCCTGAATTGCCTGTCTTCAATAGTGAGATTTTCCACTACCCACCTAATCATATTAATGTATGGGAGCATTTTCTCTCTCACTCCTATTCTGTGAAGGAAAGAACATGAAGCATCTTGGAATTGGACTCCCGAAGGTTTTGTTGAATCAGTGGTTTCCTTTATGATAGTAATTTTGGGACGCTCATCCTTAAGCCTGTTGTATATGACTTCCCATGCTATCACTCCCCCATCGACGCTGCAGACTGTATCAGAGAATATCAGAGACATTTTGATAGCTCGGACTTTGTAATGCTTTGCTTTTTCTAATTTTGCATCACCTTTAGAAATTACATGTCTTTTGAAGCTCGCCTAAAATGGAAGAGATATATTAGCGCAGACGATATAGGGAAACTAAGGCTGAAAGCTCCCTGAAATGACTTTGAATCGTGGGAGGATTTCGAATGAGATATTTACTGTTAACTAGCCATAACTTGAAACATCATTACTTCTCCTTGGGTTGCTAAATATTAATTACCCTATCAAACCGTTCATTATTATTTTAAAACACAGTAACTTCCCACACTTGGTGCTTTATTCGCGCATCACAACTTTTAAACGTTGTAATATAGCGTTTCCTACATATAATGTGAAATGCGATTGTGAAAATTGCAATATCGCATTTTGCAAATCATTAAAGGATGACACAATGGCATAGCTTATTTATTTGTGACTTTATGAAGTGAGATTGCGCGTTCTCAAGGAATTTTGATCAGAATTTCGCAGCAGGGGGTTTCATCGCATATTGCAATTCGGGATTTACTTAAAGATTTTTATAATTATCACATGGGAAAAATACGAAATGCGATTTGCGATAAAGATCCTAAATTTGGGTTGTTTTCTAAGAGCTTTTAAGGCAATTTCTTAGATTTAGGATTTATTTTTCAAAGACTATTAAATTTAAAAAGGGTCCCCATTTAAATGTCGAATATCAGCTATTATTCGTATAAATGGGGGGTGGGGGTTGTTACATCGTACAACACAACCCCATGACATATATACTGACTCGTCAGTTGCTAGGGGAAAATACTCCAAATGGATCATCATCCTGCAGGAGTTTGATTTGGAATTTACTGCTACCAAACCAAAGAATTTTGAGTTAATATGTTCTCTTCCATTTGCAAGCACCCCAACCAATTTCACTGAGCAGATACTCAATGAAACTTTGTTTCTAATCAACACTCTTGACCCTTGGTATGGAGACATTATTGTTTATCTCGAAACCCAGACCTTTTGATCTAAGTTGTCTCGCTTTGATAGACACCGCATCCGACATCAGTCCCAACCCTATCGGATCATCGATGATACATTGTATCGGGTTAGTGTGGACTCTGTCCTCCGCAGATGTCTCACCCTTGAAGAGGATGAGCAGGTCCTAAATGATTGCCACTCTAGTGCCTATGGTGGTCATATGTCTGGATATGCCATTGCTGAGAAGATCCTTCGTGTTGGTTATTTATGGCCTTCTATCTTCAAAGATTGCATTCTAGCTGTCCAAAAATGCCATGAATGCCATATTTTCAACCACAAGCAGCGCACCCCACCCACACCCCTACACCTAGTAATTATCATTGGCCATTTTCCAAATGGGGCATTGATTTCATGACCTATAACCCTCGCTTGGCCAGGGGGCATGGTTATATCATCGTCGACTATGAAATGGGTCGAGGCAATGCCTACATATAATGCTGACGGTATTACTGCTGCGCAGTTCCTTTTTAACCACGTTATAGCATGTTTCAGTGTCCCTGAAGCTATCGTGACTGACCATGGATCACATTTTCGTTAGCACATGATGGCAGAGTTAATTGCTCAGTTGGGCCTTTGACATGATATCTCTACTCCATATTATCCACAGGCCAATGGCCAAGTTGAAGCAGTCAATAATGTTTGGATTACTATTCTTTAGTGTACCATTGGGAAGCATAAAAAATATTGCCATTTAATGTTATTCTCAGCTCTTTGGGCTTACCAAAATTCTGCTAAGATGACCACTGGATTCACTCCATCCAGCTAGTGTATGGTTTAGAGGCAACTTTTCCAATCAAATGTGAAATCCCTTCGCTTAAGCTAGCTATAGAACTTCTTCCGAATACCTCGACTGAAGAGGAATGACTACTATATCTGGAGATACTCGACAAGACTTGTCGCATTGCCGTGATGGTCATCGAAGCTCGAAAGCAACGGGTCAAAGCCTATTTTGACCAAACCGTTTCTCCTCGTACTTTCACTGAAGGTGACTTGGTCCTTATTTACAATCAAGCCAATGATAAGTTGGGGGCAGGAAAGTTCGAACCCATGTGGCATGGGCCCTACATTGTCAAGTGTGTCTTATAGAAAGGTGCCTATGAGCTATGTGATTATGAGGGAAATGCATTGTCACAACCCCGTAATGGGATGTACCTCAAAAAGTATTATGTGTGAGGCTCATATGATAACTTTTTTACATTAGTGTGTTAATTCATTAGTGTGCGTTTTGAATTTTTGTGTGTTTGTTTGCTTTGAAAACATATGTTTTTCTACTTACCCTATGTTCCACTCAGTTTGCAGATGTCTTCAGGTCATTACGTTGGTTTTGTTGAGGGTTCTTGTCGTAGCATGCAAAACCTATATTCCATTGCATGGGTACTTTATGATCCCAATGGCAAGCTTATTAACTTACAAGGTATCTGCCTTGGTCAAACAACCAATAATATTGTTGAATATAGTGCCATTATTGAACTCTTGTCAAACGCAGTTGATCTTGGCATTAGGGATTTAGTTGTTAAGTTGGATTCACAACTCGTTGTGTTACAATTAAACAATCATTATTAAGTAAGAAATCCAAAAATCTTGCGTATGTATCTACGTGTTAGATTGTTGGAAAGAAATTTTGATTACATTACATATCAACATATTCCATGTAGTTTAAATACATTAACTGATGCATTAGCAAATTTTGTTCTTGATAGACATTTGCATCATTTGTAAAACTAAATCATGTAATAGACACATAAGTATAAATAAAACA